>JAQIXN010000357.1:0-43077 GCA_034698145.1 Proisotoma minuta
AGATGTCGGTTTCGAGTCAGACGACACTGCCGAAAGGACTTGGATGGAGAAAGAGTATGAAGATTGGGAGCAACGTTGGCTATCGCCCAAAGTAGAAGAAGGCGAAGAGGTTAAGAAATTAACTGAAGAGTTAAAGGTCAAAGTGGAGGCGCCATCTAACGTCAAAGGGGAAGAAAGTTTGTCCGCTCTTGACCTCATCGCCAAGACGTTAGCCCAATTAGCAAGCCAATCAAAGCAAAGTGAATCCGGGGGCGTAGAAAGGGTCCTGATGAGACAAAGTGTGGGGCGCGATTTGCCAAAATTCAGTGGGCGACTGGAGGAATGGGCATCGTTTTCGTCAGCTTTCGACAGAACGACGAAGCTTTGTGGATTCACAGATGAAGAGAATTTGGAGCGGCTTAGAAGGTGTCTCAGGGGAGAAGCATTGCGGGGGGTTGAGTGTCTTTTGGTATCGGCGGGGGCATTACCAGACGTCATGGGTCTTCTCAAGGAAAGGTATGGAAATCCCGAGAAGATAATTGAGACGCTTATCCATAAAGCGAAACAAGTGCCACCGGTCAAATCTGAGAAGCCAGAGACTTTTGTGGAGTTTGGGACTACTGTTGTCAATTTAGTAGCTACCATCAAGAATTTGGGTCAACTTTGTCACCTCCAAAATCCAATGTTGCGGAAAGAGCTGGAAGAGAAATTGCCGACGTTAGAGCTGAGGGACTGGCTCAAGTCCATCAGGGACAAACCTTCACCAGATTTGGAGACATTCGCCAACTGGGTAAGGGTGGAGATGAAAGACGCATTTGTTAGATGCAAGCCAAATTTTGGGGATGAAAAGCGGTGGAACAAGCGGCAGGACCAAGCCCAACACCGGAGGAGCGAAGTGCTGAATACCGTTGAAGCTGAGGCCAAGCCTACAAAGCCAGAAAAGAGTTGTTGGGAATGTGGGGGCGGCCATTGGGTTAGTCAGTGTGGGAAGTTTAAAGGCAAGTCACTGAATCAGCGATGGGAGTCTGCAATAGAGAGGAAGGTGTGCTATTGTTGTCTCCGGCAAGGTCACTCAGTTCCGCAGTGCCCAAAGAAGAAAAGTTGTGGTCAAGGGGGCTGCAAAGTTTTCCATCATCAGATGCTGCACCAAGCCCAAGAGAAGAAAGTTGAGGGAAGTGCCGGGCAAACAAATTGTCTACAGGGGCAGACATCCGATCAATTGTTAATGGTGGTTCCAGTATCAATCAAGGGGCCGAGGGGGGTTGTCACCACTTACGCATTGTTGGATAATGGAAGCACGTTGACCATAATGGATTCGAAGCTGGCGGAAGAAGTGGGCGCTCATGGAACTAAGGAGCAATTGTGCGTGAAGTGGATTGGGGCAACCGAGAAGACCGACCACCAATCCCAAAGGTTCAATATTAAGGTCAAGGGTCATTATCCAGGGTCAAAGTGGAACGTTTTGAGGGATGTGCGGACAGTCAAAGATTTCGCACTTTCCAGTCAGACAGTGGTGGTAGACGACCTAAAGAAGAAATTCCACCACTTAATGCCAGTGCGAATGGGGGACTTGAAGAATGCGACGCCAAGGTTGTTGATTGGGGTCAACAACAACAAAGTCATTGTACCAAATAGAACCATTGTGGGGACAGGAAATCAGCCAGTTGCTCAAAGGACTTTACTTGGGTGGGCTATTCAAGGGGTGCTGTCTGGATTGGAAGTTGGGGGCAGCGTTTTGCATATGTGTCAAGTGGCTGTTGATGGGGATCATCTGAAGAAAGAAGATTTGAGAGCTACAGCAATTTTGAAAGACACAAGCAAGTTAGTTCCAAATCAAAATCGTTACGAAGTGGGACTGTTGGGGAAAGGTGTTGAGCACAAACTTCCAAATAGCCGAGGGGATGATGAGCAAAGTTGTGCAGGGCGTAAATTAGACGCGAATCCAGTAGCTGTTGACGCCCACTTAAGCAAAATACAGGAGAGTTTGGACAAAGGGGTCGTCGCTCATCGCGTGGGGGAAATACTTGAGTCGACGGAGGGGACAGACTGGAGGTATGTCCCAACCAACCTAAATCCAGCTGATGAGACGCGAAGTTGTTAGATGTTGACCCAGAAGGAAGATGGTATTGTGGACCAGAGTTTCTTAAGAAGTCTCCTGGGGAATGGCCACCAGACAAGAGTTTGCCATGTCCAAATGGTGAAGAATTGGAAGTGAATGCTGGGTTTGTTGGAAACGCCAGTGAAGAAATCCAGTGGTTATCAGATCCAGATGCCGAGTTTAAGAAGGCCATCATTGGATGGGATCATGAGAAGATTGATGAGGAGTTGGCTCCAGAGGGGACGGAGTGGCATTTCATACCAGCGCACGGTGCGCATATGGGAGGACTTTGGGAGCGAATGGAAGCCGCAGACATTGTCAATTCAAGAAGTATTACGCCAAACGACATACTTCGACGAGGGGCATTGGTAACGCCAGGGGTGTTTGGGGAAAGTGACCACTTTTGCAGAAGAAAGTGGAAAAATGCTCAGATCATGGTAGATCATGTTTGGAGCCGGTGGAAGAAAAAGTGCCTCCCAGGGAAGATTGGGCGAAGTAAATGGCACGAAGAAGATGAACAAGTCAAGATTGGGGACGTAGTTCTTGTCGTGGATGATCTGACGCCAAGAAACAGATGGAAGCTGGGGATAGTGGTAGCAGTACATCCGGGGGCTGATGGAGTGGTCCGAACCGTGACGGTGAAGCCCGGAAAGAAAGAGAAGCGACGCCCAGTCATCCGCTTGTGCCAGCTCGACGCCAAAAGAGAGGAAAGACCCCAAGAATCTTTCGGAGGGGACCATGTTGCGTCGAGCCATCTATCGGCAGGGAGTTTGAAAAAGAAGATTCCAGAAGGGAAGGAAGCGTGGTCCGAGCAGACCGAAGTTAGCCAGTAGTGATTGAGCAGCAGCCGAATTAAGACATAATTCCAGGGCTCAATTTTTGTTAGATTTTTGTTAGTTATTTTTGTTAGTAGTTGATTAGCCAATTTGTAGAAAGAGCGAATAATAGTCCTAATTGTTGTTATCAGAAGATTCTGTGTTTTTGGGTTTGGGAATTATTGCGCATAATTTCGTCGACATTTTGGACGTCAACTACGTAAACGTTTTGTGGTACCTCGAGCAGAGAGAAGAAGAAAAGGAGCTATCGAGGGACATCACAGATGATGACCAATATAAACATCAATTTCGGAATTTTGGCCCTCCCACTTCAAACATGGATTAGTCAACTTGTACTATTTTCAAATTTTACGTTGATGACAAAGGGCTCTAGTTTAGGATATGCCGAAATAATGATAGTAAGCTCATGGGCAGGGATTTGGTTCATGTTTTGGATGTTTTGTTTAAATATTAGCTCGCAAATTCACATCGCGACTGAGAAAGCGAGAAAAGGATGGAAGTACATTCAAACGGAAACGAGGCCCGAGCGGCAATATTTAAATAAGTTTAAGAGGAGTTGTAGACCACTGTGCATCGGGAATGCGGGGGTGTTTATGATTAGAAAGAAAACAGTGTTGAAATTCATTCAGGGAATAACGAGAGGTACTTTTAGAACGTTTGCCACTTTGAATCAAACACGTTGAGCGTATCGTAAGTTAAACGTTCAAGAATATTTTTAAACTGTCATATTTATCTAAGTAGATCAAAAATATGTATTAAAGAAAGACTAATTAGAAATTATAATCAGTATTGATTAGCTTATAAATATGACTATATGTATATTTGTATATCGCACGATTTACAACTTTTGCCAAGAAAATTCATCCCTGAAAGTTTATAAGATATTCACCAATGCCCAGATAATAAATTGTTTGAAGGATTCCGAAAAGTGGGGCGATGGACACGGCTCTGTAATTTAGCAAACATTAGAAATAATCATCTTGCACATTGTACGTTCTACCTGATCCCTGCTCCCTTCATTAACGCCAGCGGCCCTTCTGTTTTAAAGATTTTTCTACAAGAAAATAAACTCTTTGTAAACAGATGTAATAAAACGGTGTAAACGTTGGGACTAGCTCGGCATTTGAATTTAAATGACTATGGGTCATTTTTCGTAACTTGACGATGACATTGACCGATCATGTCCATTTTCAAACGTGGCCTTTATTTTGACCTAGTTGACATACACAAAAGCATCCCAAGAGCCGCTATACTCCACATCAGATTTTGCAAGTTTCAGTCTTTGGCGTCGACTTTTGATCACGTCAAAGGGAGTAGCAGTGGCTGCTGCCACTGCCCCCGAAAGGACTCCTGAAATAAACGCCCAAGCGCTTGTGGGATCTCCTAAAGATTCCAATTTTAATCAAGAACAATAACTCTATCTGTACAAAAATAAAACTTTACCGCCAACTTTAGTTGGACCTAGCATATTAAATCTGTAGAATGCTGGGAAATAAACGGCGGAAAACAATACATTTCTCCCAGCGGTAACAGAGTATCCCCGATAAAATCCCCAAAACCCTTTCTCCTTCCATAAATTGGCTGCGATTTTCCTCGCGTTGGTTTTCTGATTGATTGTCGTCTTGTCCAATGCAGCCCTTCGTCCCTCGTCTTGTAGATTTATTTTTAACAGATCCATCGGCGTTGAGATTAACGATTGTGACATCCCACTATTCAAAGTCAATTCTATTAACAGACAGACAGACAGGACACGGTCGTAATACCTTATGGAAGCTGCCAAACATTCCTTGTAAATTGGCAATGGAATCTCCAGAGGTTGTTGACCTCTAAAATATTTTCGAGCTGCTCCGTTTACGACTAATTTTATCGTTTTTTCTGGAGCGATTAAAATTGCACTAACGAAGCAGCCTCGATAAACGCCACGAATTCCTTCTGCTTTGTACGTCTTTCGACCACAGTCTATCCTAATTTTAGGGGAAAACAAATTATAGATCGCCATCTAGCGGAACATTGTTTTAAAGCATAGTCGCACATGGAATTATATAAACGTTCCCCATTTGGCCCAATTTTTTGGTTTTGAAGCCTCGTTTTACACATGTCCAAAGGATATACAATAATTGTGCTGATCATTGCGGCCAATCCGGAATTTATGGCTTGGGCAGAAAGAGGAGAGTTTGTTGTTCCTGATGGAGGGCGTTTTGGGGGTGTGGCACAGGGTGGAAAATGACTGGACATGATGCATATTAAAAAATGCGGGATTTTTAAAATTCCACTGTCAATTTGAATTCAAAAAAACTGGAAGCTTTGCTTGGTTACAACCTTACAACTGAAATGATTCTTTCACCCAACCGAACCCAACATTTTTAATATATGGGGAAAATGTAATATTTGTTGATTCATTAGGTTGGATTGAACCAGTTTAAATTTAACTTTATTGCATGATAAACACGAGGCTTATTGTTAGAGCTTAGAGCCAGGCAGCCAGGGTGCTTTGAGGAAAGAAAAGGTCCTCAAAGCACTCTGCTTAGAGCAAAGGTTATAAAGGAGAAACAGTAGATTTTCAGTGCAAATGCAAAGAAAATACAATTCCGGTTGTTTTATTTAACCGTCCAACCGTCCAAAGATTTAGTATTTTTCCAGATCTCATTTCGACCGAATTTAGGAAAGAATTGCTTCCTTTAAAATACGGAATGGAGTTAATTTTAAGTATCTAACGAACAAGTAATGGAATGTGTCTTACAGTAAATGTTTGGAGTTTTGATTTTTTCCTGTGATATTATAATGATTAATTGATATTGAGGTTTTTATTTTGCCACTTCTAAATGTCATGATTAACCTGATTATCAAAATTCAATCACAAATTTTACAAGGTATGTATTATTCTCTCAAAATCGTCTGTCCATCAATTTTATCATCTATAGGTATTGGCACTATTTTATTTTTTGTTTTCTATCAACGCGCGTCAGTAGTCCCCAAGAACTCAGACCTTCAAAATGCTTCTCTCAACAAGCGCGTTCTTTTGTCTTGTATTCTGCATTTCTACTTTTGAATCTAAGCAAATTTCAGTTAGTAAACTCAAAATAATTATTAGAATACAATAAAATTATCAAGTTTTACCTAGGGAGAAAATGTCAAACCTTTCCAACGGCAGCCAGAACATCGTCACGAACTTCTGGATCCTGATTACGCAGTGGACTGGACCATTGACTATGATAACAAAAAGGTTGAATTTCAAGTAGTGGTCAGAACAAAGGGATGGGTTGGGTTTGGGATAAGCAGCGCAGGAGGAATGAAAGCCGCCGATATCGTCATTGGAGGCGTGTATCCCAATGCATCCACATATTTTACCGTAAACATAGTTTTTAAACCAATATGAAACCCCATATTTGCGATTCAAAACTTTTTCAGGACCGACACTCGGATGAAACTGAAATGCCAATAGTTGATGACGTGGAAAACTGGGAATTGATTGCAGCGTCGGAAAATGAGACGCACACCATGCTAAAGTTTTCCAGGGAGTTCAACACATGCGATGATCAAGATGTCGCTTTAACTGTATAACAGTTTGTATTGCTTCTTTTTTTTAAAAAAAAAAATAATAACGTTTCTTCTTTAGAATGATACTTCCAACTTCATTTTTGCTTTTGGCGACAATGACACGCCTTCTTATCACGGATCAAATTCCCGAGGTACTTTTCAGGTACTTCCTTTAGACCCTGAACTTCCTCCTTTGGACACGGGTGAAGTGATACAAACTTATGAAATTGTCCACACCATGACCATGCCATCAGAAGACACCACTTATTGGTGTACCATTCAAAAAAGTCCGGTCTTTGATAAGAAGCATCACATCGTGGCTTTCGAACCAAAGATTGAAACCCCGGAAGCATTGGCCCACACTCATCACTATGCCATCTTCCGTTGCACTCCCCCCGAAGGATATACGGCGGAGGAATATTTCGAAAGCTATATTAATGGATCTGGGGGAGGATGCAAAGCCCCCAATCCAGATGTACCCAATGAACATTGTCAAACCATGTTTTATACTTGGGCAGTTGGTGGAAAAGTAGGTTTTAGTCTTTTAGTAGTTGAATACAAAATTTAAAAGTTGTGTTCTTGTATCATATCATCATACAACTTTTGCCCATAATTTAACGACTTTTAGAAACTAGTGTTTCCGGACAACATTGGCTGTCCCATCGGAGAGGATAGTAACAGTCCATCCGAGTACTACATGTTTGAAGTTCATTACAACAATCCAGAAAAGCTGGCAAATGTCACGTTCGAAACTGGGGCTACAATTTATTATACCGAGGATCTGAGGGAATACGATGCTGGGATTTTGATGGTGGCACATCAGACATCCCTTGGCCTAATGGTCCCTCCAAAGTCACCAGGCTACAAAGTTGTAGGTCATTGTGATCCATATTGTACCACAAACTACCTTCCGGAAGATGGCATCAACATTTTTGCCCTTCTTCATCATGGTCATCTTTCTGGTAAATCTAAGAAAAAGTTAGCATCACAATTAGGTACTAACATTGGCCTATATCTTCAGCACGGAAAATGAAGCTACGGCATTTTAGAGGATCTGAAGAATTACCTTGGGTTAAAAATGACGAGAATTACGACTTTGAATATCAACAAACTCGTCCAATGTCTGAGATGGTTAAAGTACTTCCAGGTGATCATCTGACAACAGAATGCATTTATGATAGCACATGGCGCGAGGGCACGACCATCGGAGGCCCCGCCACTACAGATGAAATGTGTCAATCAACATTCTGGTTAATTAATATGCATACAGTTAGTTAGCTTATTCTTAATTGATTAAATTTATTCTTTACTTAGGTATTATCCGAGGGGACAACTTAGGGAGTGTCGAAGTGAGTACAAATTCCAAAACCTACTCACAAAGCTTGGAATTCAGGAAATTGCAAACAGGTAGAGAAAACAAAAGTTTGAATCATGGAATTTTTACAATGTTATTGATACTATCTGTATCAATTTATCACATTTATCACATAGAACATTTTTGTACGAAGACGTGAACGTAATTCAGCCTCCTAATCTTGCCGGAAGGAAATTTTCGGATGTCCTAAACAATGAAGTGGATTGGAGTAGCTCATTCAGAGAAGAAGTTCAAACAATTACATCCAATGGGGAACATAATGGAGTGTGTTATATTATTGGAGGCTCTGACCTCGTTCCTCATGTCACCGGATATCCCAGTATCAAAGAATCCTACATTCCCGCAAACGAGTGTAAGATAAGGGATCATAATTCGGGAGCGTTGGTCACTGTTTCCTATATCTTTACCTTGTCTTTGTCTATTTTTGCTTTACTCTTTAATTAAAAATAAATTAAATTAATACAGTGACAATGACAAAGTGCTTTTCAAATTATTACTACTTGATGATATTACTCTTCCGAATAATCTTATAGCACGAAAATTTAATTAACACGATGATCATTCTAACATCTTGAACAATCCATTGAAACAAGTTATAATTTCACAGAAGCTAGTGGTAAAAAACGCATCTTGGGCTTATTATTTTTTTTTTTTAGAGATTCTCAGTTATCTTTTAATCACAGTATTAAAGTGGATACAAAATTACAAATTGAAAAAAGTTCCTTAGGACAGTTGTAATTTAAATAAGCATTATACAAAACTTAGTACAGTTCTATATCTTATCCCGAAGGTTTATAGGAGCCAACACTCTCCTCAATTGTATTTGTGCTTGCCCCCAACTCAAATTTATTTGGGGCTGACTTTCGTTCCAAGTAAACCCCCGCATCTTGATATCGAGATTTGACTGAAAAGTCTCCAAAACATTTTTCAAAAGGCTTGAAACGTTTGAGGTAGCACAACAGCTCAAAAAGTGTATCACAAAATAGCGGAGCCTAGAAAATAATTGCTCACTCACTCACTCATTGGTTACATTCATTTGCAATGTTTAACATACCACTGAGAAGAGGCCGATGGTTGCCCCGAGAGCTAAGATGAGCTGTAGAAAGTCGAAATGTTTCCCTGCCCCCGTCACAGTCACAATTATCTTCAGTCCATACCTAGGTACATAATAAATAGTAGGTGCATATATGTAACATAATAGATTACATTTTGATAAGCGTTCTTCGATTTTCCTCATGAAAGTAGGAAGTCCTATAGATGAAAGATTTCTCAATTAATCAAAACGGCTTAAATTGTTAATTTTATTACCTAAAATTCCAGCCTGGAGATATTTTTGGATTTGTTTCGTCAATCCTGTCGAATTGGTACTTGGGGAAACAAAATTTTTCGCTCCAAGACCAATCGAAATCGCACGACCACACAACCTATAAATTAAAAATAAGCAAGTTTTTTTTCTTGTTTTTTTTTTTACAAAATCTCAACCTGAATTCTAAAAACTCCTCCTGTGAGTGCGACTTCAGAGAAATTGTTTTTCGTCCATCGAATGATGTCCCCGAGACGGAAAATGGGACATAGGGTGTCATTCTTACCGTCATATATACAGTTTGACAAGTATGACTTGGTAGCGTTTTCTAAAATATTTCTAAAATGATATTGGGGTCCAGTGCCACAATCTGGAAATTCCACAGAGTTCTTCAGCATAATGGTAAAGTCCTCCACTCCGACCAAAAGGGCCCGTTCTTCCTTCCTGAAATCAAAATGTTACATAGATTGCAAATGGATATAATTCATTGGTGAATCTTTGTCATTAAAATAGAGCTACTATAATTTCAATGAAAAACATTTTGAACCCGTTTTCAAACTCATGTGTTAGGTTATCTCATAAATAACTTACAATGGCCGAATATTTTGTTCTACTGGACACCAGGCTGTCACGAGGCAGGTGCCAGTTTCATTTACGCATTTTCCCGTCATCACCCCATTCATTGTTGGGTTGGACCTCCCCTTCTTGCAGTCAGCGTCCTTTTTACACGAAGCCATTTCAGATTTGGTAGACTGCAAAACGTGAACAATAATGTCATATTTTTTGTTATAAGGGGTACAAATATCTATTGATCATTTCTATTTTAAAATTGAAATACCTCGGCACAGAGTCCTTTGGTCTGATTTGGAGTGATGAGCAAATTTGTGACGGCGATGAAGCTTCCATCCTGTCCGTTTCCCCCGTAGGGAGGGAAGACAAGGTCAGACGTGTCCCAAACTCTTTTGTACAGAGAGGGGTTCGGAACTTGGAAAGCTGAGTCTGGAAGATCCTCCGTCGTCAGTTGACCCTTGACCTTTGAAACAATGGCTCCATTCACAGGACAAGATTTTTGATAGACATTCTTGAGATTGAGGTCCAAACTGCGAGAATTTATGTAATTTGATTTAAAATGCTTCAAAGACAGAATTTTAAGAGCAAAAGTACGAAAGATGAAATGTTGACTCACCTTCCAATATAAGCCACCCAAACGGTGACAACAATGGCAAGATAAGTCACGGCGAGCAGAGAACTCTTTATTTGCACCTGTCTCGAGGTCGAGTAGGTCGTGAAAAGTCCAATTAAATAGGACTTCATCTTATTTCTTAAAACACAATTTAAAAGTCTAACTATAAATTGCTATTGCAAAGTGCACTTTAATTTTGCCAATGAAAACCTATCAATAAAATCCGGCTTTATTGGCCGATGAATTGAAAATTAATTTAATTGTTCTGTTGCATTACTCACTAAGAGTACATTTGGAATTGATATAAATACAGCGTTCTAATATTTTTGACTAGGATGAAGAACAAGGCCTAATATTTCCATACAAATTAGCACCTAAATGACTACAAATGAAATGCAAACTTTTTAGCTCTGCACGTTAAAAGTTTACAGCTCCAGCTAATTTTATTCTAAACAACGGAGTGCAAGAAAGGCTTAATTATAATTATCTAACTTGCCGAATTTTACATTGCTTTGGCAAGGAATAAACAGCTTCTAAATAGTTCGCCGAAAACGTTTGTTTAGATTTGTGTGGTCCAATGTCATGCACGAAGCTGATGGTTTCATTATGACAATTTCTTCCATGACCATTTATCCCCGAGATGAGATTCAATTGTTACACACGGGCATAATCAAGTAATTGAAAGTCTCAATCTGCCTCAAAAATTGAGACATCAGATTCCAAGATTTATTATAATACGGTCACATAAATCATTTTGGCTACAAACGGCTGTATTAAAGTAAGTAGCACGTCATATTATCAAATCACTTTGAAAAAGGAGACAGACAAACTGATGATTATTGAAACAGAGTGAGGACAAATAAACACGTGCAATGTACTTGTGTACATTTGAAATAAAATTGGCTTATATTTCACGAACGCAAAACAATTTTTCCTTTGAATTGTTGTGGTTTATAAAATAAACAAATTTCAATATTCAGTATTAATTTGAACACTTGTATCCATAAAATATTATCTCTGCAAATATAATTGAACTGATCCAGGTTCATATTCAGTATTCGTGACTTTAGTAAAATGCGGATGACTAAATGAATATTCAGTGGCAAGTTCCAGTTCCGTGCTGATTACTCATCCATTGCGACAATTAACCGAGTAACATTTTTATTATTATTATATCCTCACAAACAAAGGCAAAAACAACCAGCACCTTCCACAATTGATATTTTATTAATAATTAGTGACATTGTTCCTCCCAGCTTCCGATTAAATTACTCCCATCACCAATATCAATATTTATTTACTTGAACTAAAAATGTGTCTGTTGTTGAGCTGCTGAATATTTTGCAAGTTGCAACATTTTGTAATGCATTGCATGAAAAGCAACTTATTCCCACGCCTGCTTTAAAACGCGAAACATTTTTCCATTTGTTTGTAATAATTTGGGTTGAAAATACAAATTCTCATGAAATATTAAAATTAATTTTCCATAAAACAGATTTTTGTATGAGTGTTGCAGAAAACTTGAACATGAATTTTGTAACTGAACAATTAATTCAGTTCGTGCATACTTTCAGAGCATATTTTAATTTATATATCCAATAGAAGAGGAATTAGGTAATTACATGCAGATGTCACAAAATATGTCATATGTCATGTCGGTTTATGTCAACATGATGTTTGTTGACATGACTATTTTCCTGTCTGTTTTTAGATTCGGGGAATTTGGCAACCAAATTGGAGTTTTCATGTTTATTTCAGCAAAGTAAAGCAAAGCAATGAATGAATGAAAGAGGTGGAGGCAGATTGAGACGAGTCGATTGAAAATATTTTAATTCCATATATCTATAAACAAGAAATGAAATCCCGATTTTGATGAAACATGAAAACTAATCTTTGTAAAATGTGCTTGAAAACGACGCAATTTGAGACAATAAATTTATTTATTTTCTAATAATTACAATACATCGAATTATCATTTCCTTCAACTTCGTGTTTGTTTTTATAAGTTCTGTCCGTATATGGGAACTTCATTCCGATTTCTTCATGCTCCTTAAGATTAAGATGTTTGTGGGGCTGGAACTTGCTTTTGATTGAGAAATCGCCGAAATAATCAGCACACGGTTTGAATTTTTTAAGGAGACATAAAAATTGAAATAGATGATCGCAGACGAGAGGTGCCTGGGAAAATAAATGGTTACAATTTCCTTTTAAAATGAGATTTTTCCAGTGTAATTGTAATTACCAGTGCAAACAAGCCGACTGTGGCTCCGAGAGTGAGAATCAATTTCAAAAAGTCAAATCTCCTCCCTTCTCCCGAAATTGTGACAATTATTTTGAGACCGTAAACCTTCATTAGCGTTCGCCTGTTATCCTCGTGATAAGTGGCCATTCTGGAAAATATATAAAAAATGAGATTCTGCATTAAGTTGAAATACCATATTTCAAATTAACAATTATATTTAACTAATCTAAAGCATTTTCAAACATCTTGCAGATAATTTTTCAGCTTTACGATATCAAGCTTTTTTCAGCTGTCTGATATAAACAAACTCAAACGGTTTCAAACGTATCAGCGATCTTATTGTTGGTCGCAGCTTGAACATTTTGAAAAAGCGGTAACTTAAGAATTTTGAAATTCCTCTCTCAAATAAAACATTGCTTTGTTCTCTGAGAGAGCTGCAACAAAAAGGCGGCATTTTATTCGTTCGTTCGTTGCGCGGATCATTACTTTTATACAAAATTTATTCTTAAATCCCAAAAAAACGCAAAACAAAGGTGTGACAACAATGGAGTCAGTGGACGTTGTTAACAATGGGAGTGGGGACGGGGACACAAATGAGTACAAATGGGAAGGCTCCCGTCAGCAACTTCTGGCAAAGGCACTAGAGACGGGATTTCGAAGCGATTTAAAAGTCGTTGTGGAGAATGGTGAGGAATGTGAAGAGATGAACGTCCACAAAATGATGCTACAACTCCAGTCCCCTGTCCTTGACGACAAGATCTGCGCCCTGGAGGAAAGGGGAAAGGAGCTGGTCCTCCAGGATTCCGATCCTCAAATTTTTAAAATTTTGTTTGAGGTAATGTTACTCAATTGTAGCATTGGTTTTTAATAACAATCGTTTCTCTTGACAGTATTTTTACAAAGGGTCTGTTGAGTCGAAGAAAGTCGAGGAGATAATGAAACTGCTGCAATTGGCGACTGACTACAAGGTTCCTGAACTTCCGGAAATATGTCAAAATCTGCTCAAAGGGATGGTGAACAGGGAGAACGTTCTAGATCTTTTTCAAGGGGCCATGAGTTTTGGACATAAGTCGTTAATTAAGGACGCTCTCAGCTTTATTTGCAAGTTAGTGCTTCTGAACTTTAGCTACATTTACATTTTCATTAATCTGCTGCCTGCTATTTACAGAGATGCAGTATCTGTTTTGAGGTTGGGTGATTTCAAAAATTTGAGTGTGGACTGCGTCGTCGAGATCATAAAACAAGACGAGTTGGCTGTTGAGGATGAAATGCAAGTATTCGATGCTATTTTTGCGTAAGTTTTATATTTACAATTTTACACAACAAGCTATTTGATTGAATACTTTTTACATTTTTTTTATAGATGGGGAATGGCAGAATGCGATCGAAAGTCATTGGATACATCTGATCCTCAACATTTGCGTACAGTGTTGCAAAAAGTCATTAAATGGGTTCGATTTCCGCTTATGAGCTCGGAACAGTTTGCGCTAAAAGTGGCCACAAAGAAAATTTTCGACATGGAAGAACAAATGTCACTTTTTCTGAGTTTTATGGTTTCCCCGGAAAATCGAAGGCAACTACCAGAAGGAAGATTTATTTCTACGCCGCGTGTTGGAGTTCAGAAGTGTAAATGTGTCTGCAATTATTGCCAAAATGCTCAATGTAAATTGTCTGGCTACGGCAGTTACAAATGTAGACATAATCACGGTAGTCACTATTAAGTCTTTAAGATATCAGTTTTGAAATCTGTGAAGGAAATTAGCGATTGATTTTTTAATGTAATGTTTTCATTGATATGCCGTAATTAATAAGTATTATTTAAAATACTTGTATTATTTTAAATGGCTATTTTTTTGCATTTTTTTGAAATTCTAATTTTCAAGCATCTTATTTTTTAATCAAAGAAAAATCCTAATTTGAAAATCTCTAAAAATTGGAACTAGCCAGGAATCGAACCTGGAATACCTGGATTCCCCGATTTCCGGTCAGGTGGTTTACCATTAAACTACTTTCTACTCTCTTAGGAACTTACAAAGTTATTACAAACTGTAAATTTATTTTTTTACAATATTACAATCTTATTTTTTACTCGCTATTTGGGATTTTAGTAAAAACCTACCTAAAATTCCATCCAGGAGAAACATTCGTCCCTGAAACATCAATCCTTGAAAATTTATAACTTGGAAAGCAAAACTTTTCCTCTCCAAACGCCCAGTCAAAATCGCATTCCCAGAGAGCTGTGATCGAAAAAATTCCTCCAGTTGTTGCTACTTCTGAAAAGTTATTTCCGCTCCATTCGATAATATCCCCGAGTCGGAAAATTGGACAGAATTTTCCATCCCCGGATTTTTCATAGGTGCAATGAGACAAATAAGACTTTGTGATATTTTCCAAAATATTTCTCCGATGAATATTTCCACCACAATCAGGGAATTCTACAGAATTTTTCAACATTATGGTGAAATCTTGGATGCCTTCCAATAAAACTCGGTCTCCTTTCCTAGAATGATTTCGAAAATTGTTACTTGATTACATTCGCTTGCTTTTATTTAGAAAATCATACAACGGAGGCCTCGTTTCTTCTGCGGGACACCAAGCTGAAATTGCACAGCTATTACTTGCTTGATGACAACGCCCTGTGAAAATCCCTGAAATAGTTTGGTGAAAATTATAACATACATCTGACCTAAAACGATATATAGATATCTCAAATTAGCCAACCGTTTGTCGAAGGCGAAACTTTTCCCTTTTCGCAGTCCCCATCATCATTACAATACTGTGCCTTTGGGGAACTTCCCTGCAAAAACAAAATGAAGACCAATCCAGTTCAATCTTTAATTCCTACCTCATCACAAACTGATTTGGTCTGATTTGGTGTAATTATGAGATTGGTGAAAGCCACAAAACTTCCGTCTTTCCCATTTCCTCCATGTGGGGGTACAATCACATCAGAAATGTCCCAAATCCTTTTGTAAAGTTGGTGATGGTCTTTGTCCTCGATTGCAAACTCCCAGTCTTCTAGATCCTCCGTGCTGATTACTCCCTTGACCTTTGACACAATGGCTCCTTGAGCAGGACATGTCTTTTGATAAATTTTTCTCACGTCCAGCTCCAAACTGAAATGTATGTAAAGGGTGT
Source organism: Proisotoma minuta (assembly GCA_034698145.1). Taxonomy (NCBI): domain Eukaryota; kingdom Metazoa; phylum Arthropoda; class Collembola; order Entomobryomorpha; family Isotomidae; genus Proisotoma; species Proisotoma minuta. The sequence continues at coordinate 15,692 of JAQIXN010000357.1, forward strand.
AGTAATCAAAGCTTACATATTTTCTACTTTTATAAGTCCTACCTCCCAAGATAAGCACACCAAACAAGAATGACAAGGACAAGGTAAGTCCCTGCAAGGCAGGTACTTTTAATTTGCACCTGCTTTGAAGTAGAATATACAGTGACGCAATTCTGCAGATTTCGTACAAACATTGCAAACTAAAACTATACACGCAAAGTTACATATTTTCCCATAATTCCCATGAAAAAATATCCAGAGAAGAAGCCAGAAAGAAAAGAAACGTTGAGAAGTTGGATCAGAACTGGAGCAGAATCATCAAATTATTATGTATCTACAAAACACGAATTGATATTTGCATTTGCTCAGGTAATCTAATACAAGGTTAGTTGGATTAATTTGGTAAATATGACTGACGGTTGGACAAATTAACTTAATTGATATCATCATCCTTTCACCTCTAATAAAATAGAAAGGTTTTGCATTCTCTTCCAGTATTTATTTATAACGTTCATGTATAAATATAAAACTTTACTTTGTTTGTTATTAAGGGTATAAAAATCTAATTGTAATTTTTGGCTTATTGCTTGCTTAAAAAACAATTCATGTAATTGCATTATGTAAAACATGATAAAATAGGCTGCAACTACTGAATAAAATGTTGCATTTCATGATAAAATGAAACTACTTTAACTACCGACACTAAAGATAAAGCTAAGAAATTGATAATAATATAGTGAGTAAATTGAGATTAGTTGCATTTATAGTTGAATCCAAGATTTGCAAGTTTTGGCTGACAGACTCGAATCCAAGCCATCACAATTTCTTTCACATTATATTTCCATTGGGGCAAACAACCAATATTTTTTCTCAAATTGCTTATTTCACCTGGAAAAGAAAACAGCATTTTATTGGGGGGTACAAATTAAATTAAACTTGAATTATTATTAATTACCATTATTAATAGATCCAAACTTTAGCGAAAGAAATTCCACAGCCGGTAAATCTGCTGGGTATTCCGAATTCACATTTAGCACAAAATTCGACTGAAATGATGCCCTAGCTTCAGAAATTTCAAAAGTCAGTTTGTATTGTGGTGATCTAAATTCAGTCCGTCTGAAAGGAACAAGAGCAAGTGGCAAATTGTGGCCCTCGGCTAATTCCTCAAGTTCTCGAACCAATATTGGGGACAACAAACTCCAATCATGATCGGCAGTCAACATGGATTTAGGTCTGTAATAATAAAAGAAAGGTGTCAACATATAGAAATTTATTAATGGCGAAAATCTAAAATTCCTATTTTGGAAGAAAAGAATGAGATTAAAAATCATTAAGATAATGATAATATGTTTTCCTAATCTATTCTACACCATACCCTGCTTTCAAAATAAGTGGAGGAGGTGGAATTTTAGGAATCCTAGCCACATAAGCCATTCGATTTCTTCCTGGATTGGAAATGGTAATATTTGGCGTTGCACTTCCCTTAAACATTCCATAATTTATTTGATTGTTCCGTATTTGAAACTGACGAGTGTTTCGAATCTGTTCGTTTTGCACAGAAAGCGAAGCCATTTTGTAGTAATCTGCTGCAGTTAATGGGATAAAAAGGGGCCTTTGACCTTGTACTCTATTCATTCTATTGGGTTGTCGAATTTGTTGCAGGGGATGAATCATTTGTTGTGTTGCTCCCATTTTGATGAATTTGTTGTAATTGACCGTACTATAAAAAAACATTTTCAATTGAAAGTAGTATAGAAATTATAATTTAATTCAAAGCAATTTAACTTACTCCACAATCATAACTTCGTCAGTATCGTCAACTTGTCGTTTCAGGCTCGTTTTTGGAGAGTTTTTTGATGTCGCAGACTTTTTGGGAGTGGGCGATTTTTTTGGGGATGCTATTGGTAACTTTGGACTTTGAATATAACCAGTTGCAACATGACCTTGACTTCCACTCGGCTGCCGATTTTTTTGCAGGAACGATACGTCTCTGAAATTGTTTGCGACCAACATTTGCTGTGCATCTACCATTTTGGGGTTGAATTTGTTGGAATTGGCAAAGGGGGTACTAAAAAACAAAAGCAATTAATTACAAATTATTTGGAAGCTAACAATATTATAATAATTAACTTACTTCAAAATCATAACTTCATCATCGTTCTGTTTCAAATTCGCTTTTGGCGATTTTTTTGGCGTCGCAGGCTTTTTCAACTTGGGCGACTTTATCAGCGAGGACGTTGATAATTTGGTACTTAGCACATGGCTAGCTGCGACATGACCTTGACCTGCCGATTTTTGTGAATACTGTGCCTCCAACTCGGCGACAAATTGCTCTTGGGTTTGGCTCAAAAGGGAGTCGAAAGTTCCATTTGGGGGCGGGGGACTTTGACCCTTAATTCCCTGAGGGGTGTAGTGTAATTGTTGGAGGTGTGGTCGGTTGTTGTTTTGGCCCTCCATCCCAACTAAATTGTGGTCAAATTTAATTAACTTTTATCCAATGAATCCCGGCTGAAAATTGCAAAATTGAAACTGTTTGCAGAATTTTCCATGCAAAAATTTAAGATTTTATTACTTGTTATTTGTCAAACATTTTCCAAACGGTCAAACATTTGGTTAATTTTTTATGTATTCAATCACCAATGATTAAGTTATTAAGTAGTTTTAATGATTTGATACAACTTCTAATAATAGTTCTTAATTCATTCAATTACAACATTTATTAAAATACTCATCCATAAATATGTATATTTCATTCTATGTACAACTTACAAGATTGCACAATTTCTCAAAGTAACTAATCAAAGACATTGATTGTGGTATTCACTAATCCCTAATGTTCCATCAATTTCTCAAAAATTCCGGCTTCTTCTGGGGTCAGTGCCCCCAAATCCAATGCATCCAAATCATCCTTCATATGCGCCGGACTCTTTGTCCCTGTTAATGGCGTGATCACTCTCGTTTGGATTAAATATCCAAAAAACATCGCTTCGGGAGTTTTTCCATATTTCTTTGCAATGTTCAAAACATTTCTATCCTTCAAAATGTGAGGATTAGCCGTAAGGGTCCAGAAACTTTGGTAAAAAATCCCCCTTTCCTTGCAATAAGCCCTCAACTCCTTGTCATACTTTGAATCAGAGTACAATCGGTTTTGCACCACTGCCGGTTTAATTCGAGCATTATCATAAAGCTTTTTCAGCTTATTGAGATCATAGCAATTGCTGATTCCAAGTTGTCGTACTTTTCCTTGATCTACAAAAGTTTCAAATGTCTCCCAAACTTCCATCGTCTTTGCCATAGTTTGCATTGGACTGTGGAGGACGAGAGAATCCAGATAAGATGTAGAAAGATTTTCAAGTGACGTTTCCAACGATTGTTGAACTTGTGTCTCCAAAGGGGCCTTGTCATCATACGGAATCGAAGCAGGGTCTTGTCCATCCAGGGAAGTGAATTTTGTCTGCAAATTTTCGAGAAAATTAAAGATTGAAATATTGAAAATAAATCGTTGTAAACGCCGTAGCGAAATCAGATTCACAATCTGAACGAGGTTTCATTACATTTTTGGGGTCATGGTATAGACTCAAGGCCCTTGAGGACCCATGTTGACTTTAAATTTGGCGTCATGAGTATAAACGTATGTATGCCGCTATAAGTTTCAGATCGCTAGCTCAAAACGCTGGAGAGCTAACAAAAAGATGGCCTCATACTAATTAATTTACCTGAATGAACAGCTCTTCCCGAGTGATGTTATCCTCATTTTCCAGTATTTTGAGAGCAGCACCGACCCCGGCTTCGAAATAATGTTTGGGTTGGCAAGCGGTGTCTATTCCCCGAAATCCAGCCCGAACTGCGGTCACTACGAGGGGCGTAGTTGCCTCCCTTTTCCAAGCCGTGCCGTAAATTAGCTTTGGCATTGTGACCCCGGCCAATGTTTTGACAAAGTGAGATGGATTTACAGAAGACGCCATTTTCGCATTCGTTTTTGGCTTTTGAGCTATGTGAAGTTGGATTTGAATGTTTTAGAAGATTGGAAAATAGATTGCAATGTTTTTTTACCTTTCACACCCGAAAAATGTATGGGATTGAATTCTTGGAAATTTTAGTTGTGTATAATTGTTGACAACTTTGACATCGGCGTATTTTGATTCCGTGCAGATGTTGTTGATTTGAGTCGATTGAGTCTGAGATTTTCATGGATAGAACCAAAGTAACCCAACACCCAATCTTTTTTACGCGACAAAAAATCTATCTGTTAAACACCTAAATAAATAAATGATGCTTTAGCTGTTATTTGCTTCTTAATTTGAGACGCATTCATGACAGTCTCAAGATGCGACTTTATAAATACTTACAAATTACGATTAAAAAAAGCTATTACAATGCAAAGTTCGAGAAACTTGTAGTAAAAAAAGCTTGGGAGAAATTAAGCGAGTTTGGTTCTATCAAAAATAATCAGTCAAATTATTTCGCTTTTTCTGATTTCTAGCGGAAGTACGGGAGAGTTCTATTCAATAAGGACGTCTTCCGTTGACCACGCAGTACAAGAATTCATGACATTTCCCCCGAAATCTTGACATCGAATCTATGATATGATGACTAGTCGACTACAATTATTCCCTGACCAACTTTTGTCCTGGCATCATTTTTTTTTAGATTTGTTAACGTAAGCCTTTGCATGAATGATTTGTTGGTTTCGTACAGTGTTTAAAATTATGCCACTTCATCTGCAAAATAACTGCAAACGTTTCATGCAAGATTTCATTGTTTGAGCCTCAAACTTTGAGGTACAAAGTGAGAAGGAGCGGGCTGGATCCAGTTTTGCTTCAAATTGTCAAAACAGCTTTTTCCAACTTCACAAAATTTTATCAATTTCTAAATTATCCAAATTAGTAGGGATATAATAATAATGCATACACCTGGAAAAGTAATGGGTTGATTAATTAGTGGAGGTAAGTAGTATAAATGATCTAATCCAATTTACTAAAATTCTGCATGTTTCAGACAGAGGCCGTTTTGAGGGTCATCTGCTACTGCGACCTGCCACAACTTCTAACTCAACTCCATGTATAATATTCTCAACGAACTACCAATATTGGACGATGAGGACTTTGACAGAGACGCTTTTGAACTAGGACACTACGACGAGGTATTTTTAAAAGCATCACAATTAGTCGTAAAATAAGATTTACAGAAATTACAGTATCAAATTTCTAACTAGAAGCTTATTTTTTTTAGATGTTTTGTATGAGAACGCATTTCGTTTGATTAAGAAAACATTGATTTGTTTATTTATTCAATTAATTGTTCTCTCTTCCAGGAAGAAGACCTATTTACAAAATTACGCAAAAAGAACAAGAGTCAAAAAGCAAAAGAGAGCAAAATGTTTCGACTTCGTTGTTGTGCGGCGCTATCTGCAATTTTTTCTGCCGGGGCCGGCCGCTCCCTTTATTGGATAATTACTCGCAACATTTTACTAATTCTTGTCTACTATGCGCTATCAATAGGACTCACATTCTATCAAAATCATTTGCTAAAAGAAATCCATTTCCCACTTTCCGTGGTCCTTTGCCATTTAGTAGTCAAATTTCTCCTGGCATCTTTTCTTCGATTTTCGAACGAAGTTTGGACGGGGAAGAAGCGAGTACTTTTGGATTGTGATAATTGGCTTAAAAAGTTATCACTTATTGGAATTTCTGGTGGATTGGATATTGGATTTTCTAATTGGGGGTAAGCTATTTAATTTCCATTGTTGTAGACTATTATTGAGAGCTAACTAGATGAATCTCACAAAATTTCAGCCAGGAGTTTACAACAGTCTCTTTGTAAGTTTTGATTTTTTACTCAAAATTACCAATAAACTGAATTTGTTATAATCAATTTAGATACACAATGTCCAAATCTACAGCAATCATCTTTATTCTTGGCTTTGCTCTGGTTTTAAAACTTGAAGAAAAGGTAAATGTTGCCTTCATCATCATCATCATTTTACTAAATAAATCTAATTCTGTCAATTTTTAGCACTGGTCATTGATAGTGATTGTTGGAATGATTTCCGGAGGACTTTTAATGTTCACTTACAAATCCACACAGTTCCACGCCCTCGGATTTGGTCTTGTGATGACTGCTTCGTTTTTGAGGTACACGATTTTTTACGAAACTTTAATAAAAATTCAAATTGCTTATTTTTTTAGTGGTCTGCGTTGGTCAATGTGCCAGTTAATTGTGCAAAAGACGCAGTTGGGTTTATCAAATCCAATAGATATGGTGTATCATGTCCAGCCTTGGATGATTATTGCCGTACTGCCATTTGCACTGCTATTTGAGGGTTAGCTAATTGTGTTCAAATTTTAATAATAACAATTTAAATATTTTTAATTGCAGGCTACGGAATAAGCACTCAACATTTGCCAGCATGGAATAATAAAGAGTCAAAATATGAATTTTTCCAAGTAATTAATTCTGTGTTGATTGGAGCCCTGATGGCGTTTTTTATGGAAATTGCGGAATATCTAGTCGTCACCTACACTTCCAGTTTGACTCTCTCTGTCGCTGGGATTTTTAAAGTATGATGAATTGCAATTAAATAGTGAATATTTAATAGCAATCTTTTTTTTTTTATTTCTGCAGGAAATTTGCACACTCTGCCTCGCAGTAATTTTTAACGGGGATCAACTTACATTCATAAACTTTATCGGGCTGCTAATGTGTTTCACGGGTATTTGTTGTCATGTGGGGTTTAAAGTTAGTAAAACAGCTCGAGAGCCCGAACCGGTTGCAGTTGTGACGTCCAGTGCTTCAGGGTCAAGGTCGGCCGTCATCGGAGTCAATTCTGGTGACCTCAATAGTAAAGAAGAGTCCAAAGCACCCCTTCTTCAAGAAAGTGACGAAGAGGGCTATGTCTGGGATAGATAGTATTTAAATATTTAATCTAAGAGTATTTTGTTAATTTATTTTGCATATAAAATTGTCTGTGGTGCTAAATAATCTAAAACAAAACGTTCCGTTTAAAATTCCAAGTCCAAATGTAACAAATGTAATGTATTTAAAATGTAAGTTTCAGAAATATAATTTTTGGATATCAATTTTGACTATCGTTACTTAAATACGACCAATTCAACATTTCATATTCAAATTCAAAACCTGGCAATGTCACAAAATATTTATATTTGTCATGCACATTTCTATCTCCAATTTGGCACTCTGCTTAATGACAAATCCTCATCGGTTTTGAAAAATATCTTTTGCTTGAACACTTGAACCTCTGCATCTGCCAACTTGATAAATCATAGTTTTTCATGCATGCAAACGAATACCGGGTATCGTACTACCCACCTTTCGCCTTTTGCAGGGTGTGTGTGTAACAACTAATAGTGTGAATAAAAGGGCGCCGAATCTTCCGAGAAATTCCCCGAAAAGCTTCGATCCCATGTAATATTCGGGTTTTGGTGCTTTCCCTGCCCACGATGAGTGAGTGAGGTTGGATTGCATTGCTTTTTGCTACAAAACCACACTTGTATTTACCTTTCCCTCTCTATAAAAGTCAATTATCCGGAGGTAGTGCAGCCAGAACCAGCACAAATCTTTCCAGGGACTAAGTCTCAGCCCAAACTCAACGCAAGCCCTGGGATCAGTTGTTTTATTACAATATACTTTAGATACAAATTTCCAGAGGACAGAGCAAAGTTTACAAGTGAAAGTTGAAATTGCATAAAGTAGAATTAGATCAAATGTAATCTTTGAGCTGGGGAAGGTTTTGGGTAAAATGCAAATGTAAAGTGTTAATGGCTTGGGTTGAGAATGGAGAATCTCAAACTGAGATTGTGATTGTGGCTGTGCTCGGAAAAATGAGAAAAGTGAGAAATGGCTGAGACGAATAATTTGAGATTAACCAAGTTGAACTTGATTATGCATAATTAAAATGTCGCTCTGTCTACCTGAAATTATAAAATAAAATGTGCTTTACAAAGTTAAAGTTGAGTCTTAATTTTGAGACTTTTGAACAATAAAAATGACAAACGTTTAATAAATTTTTGCAAGCTCTGCAAAAACTATGCCCAAAGGTTTTAATTTGGTGAAAGTTCTTTGATTTTCGTTAAATCTAAAAATGTCTGATTTGGGTTTCAATTTGAAGCTGTAATTATTTTTGGTTGGAGAGAGACAAAGTGAAAATGAGGGACCCACCCAAGGGGCAAACTTTTTAGATAAAATAGAAAACAAAGCCAATCATCATTATGATGTTATAAATTAGAGGGCGTGAATAAATTGGCTCAATTTGTTTGGTAGCAATTTGCAGCCTGCAATTTGCAAGATGAGAGAGAGAAGGAGGAAATTGGCTCGACTGTTTTTAATAATTTACATCATGAGTTGGGATGCGATGTTTGGAAGCATCACAATTTGCTTCACTGGATTCCCTGGGGCAGAGGGAAAGGAGAAAAGAAGGGAATTGCATCTGGGGGGGATTTTTCCAATTAATGGCACTGGGGGGTGGCAAGGAGGACAGGTGAGAAATTGAATGCATTTATTTAAGACTTGTGATCGATCCTTGTTGCCTTTATTTGGACGACATTTTTGCAGTTTTCAATTACTTTATTAAATGATGCAAATCTTGAGTAGAAATGAAGACAGTTTTTGTCATGCAACACCATCGATTGTTTTTAGATTTCGTGAGATACGAGCAACCATGATTATGAAATGAAGAGATTTTGACTTGTACAACATTTCCCAAGTTATTTTTGACAATTAAAGTTTTAACATAACGAGCAAAGTTTTAACAAGTTTGTCTCCTTTGCAATTCTACATAAACTTTTTTGCATGCGTCTGTGATTTAGTTTGCATACAAAAGAAAGAGAGACGTTCAAAACGTCTAAAATTGTACCAACTCATGAATAGTTGAATAGATCCAAAGTTTGAACCCTTAAAAGTTTTGTCACTCAATTACAATAAATGTTAAGAGTTGATATAAATATTGGGCAGTTTGATGATATTGGATAAGTTTATTAGAAAACTGTAGAATATCATGCAAACTATCCAAAAATGTACAAATCCAATTTAAACCATGACTCATTTATAAATGACTCATTTTGTCAACTCTTCATTTGCACTTTACATAAGAGAGGAAAAAACTTTGCTAAGATGTGCTAAATATTTTGCAAGTATGAACCCACAAAAATAAATCAGCAAATGAATCATTTCAGGCCTGTCAACCCGCCGCAAAGATGGCTTTAGATGACGTTAACAACAACAAAGATCTCCTTCCAAATTATAAACTAACTCTCCATTGGAATGACAGCGAGGTAAGTTTTACAACATTTAAGAATACAATTTGCCAAATGTATTTATGTATGTACGACGTAGATACGGAAAATGAAATCAAGTTATGTGATAATGAAGTGCTGAGAGACTCTCAGGAAGAGTTGTTGTTCATTCGAATGCTAAAATGAGATTTTGGGTTTTAGTAACAAACTTAAAATGCTAGTCTGTCTGTCGGACGAACTATGTATATAATCCTTGAGAATTTAGACGAGATTTAAATTCGAGGCATTCGTTTTATCGTCATATCTGTCAAATATGTTCAAATGTCTTGATTGTTTCGCGACTCAATGCATGATTTTAAATTGAATTTGAGTGAAACCCATGGAAGGATATATATACATGCATACACATGAAACAATTCAAAAGCAAACTCTTTTATAAACTTTACATACAGATTGATTAGAACTGGAAATGTGATTTTTAGATATAAAAGCATGTATGTTTGTGACAGTGCGAGCCGGGGCTGGGGGCTGCAGTGATGTATGATCTTCTGTACAACGATCCCATAAAACTGATGCTTCTGGCTGGATGTTCAACCGTTTGCACAACTGTTGCTGAAGCTGCCAAAAAGTGGAACTTGGTCGTTGTAAGTGACAAATTGAAATGGCTCAAATGTCAAAACATGGACAAATTCAAAAAAAAAAAAAAAAATGTTTTGCGCTTTTTCTTTACCTTTATGCTCAAAATGTATTAGAAGGAGCTTATAGGTTCCCATTTACCCAAGCAAATTAATTGTAGTTGACGTTTATATTTTTATTTTTAAATATCTGAAACGTAGATGTACATAAAACTGTTGTGTTATTGTTTTCAATTACAAAACTAAAAACTATCCGTGAATAATTAAGATAATTTTTAGTTCAGGCATTTGCTCAGTTTGTCTCTTGTCTTTCATACTAATTAATGCTTCATAAAATGTACAAATCATAATTCCATATTTTTCCAGCTATGTTATGGAGCGAGCAGTCCCGCACTTTCCGATCGAAACCGCTTCAAAACTCTGTTCAGAACTCATCCGAGTGCCACAGTTCACAATCCCACGAGAATTAAACTCATGAAGAAATTTGGGTGGTCTCGTGTCGCAATATTACAACAGGCCGAAGAAGTGTTCATTTCCGTAAGTCATCCAAACTTTCCTTTTGTCTGTTTTAAATCTTTTGGTTTTTGCGTACAGACTGTTGAAGACTTGGAAGAACGATTTAAGCAAGAAAAAATTGAGATTGTAACTCGACAAAGTTTTTTAACTGATCCAACGGAGGCTGTGAGAAATTTGAAAAGACAAGACGCCCGAATTGTCGTCGGGCTTTTTTACGTTGTTGCAGCTCGTCGAGTGTTGTGCGAGATTTACAGACAGAAGCTTTATGGAAAGTCTTACGTTTGGTTTTTTATTGGTCAGTTGAAAACAAAAGTTGAAGATTTTTTTAGTAAGAAATAAAAGAAAAAACTTGAATAAAAATGATTTTAGGTTGGTACGAGGACAATTGGTATGAAAATGGTTTGGAGGCGGAAGGGATTCCCTGCACGAGGGAAGAAATGAGGATTGCGGCCGAAAACCATTTGACTACGGAGGCCGTTATGTGGTATCAGGATACCAAAAGAACCACTTCCGGAATGGTAATGCTCCTTTTAATTAAAATTTTACTGAGAAAAAAAAATCATTTGAAAGGTTGTAGTTAGAATTTTAAAATGCATTTCAAATCTAGTCCCAATCCCAAAACGTTTTAGCAAAATTTAAAGTTTCAAAAAATTGTTTTCAGACCACAAATGACTTCCGTAACAGACTTCACGCCGAGCTAAAGAAGAAAGGCTTTGATGTGGACAATGGTCGATATCCGGAAGGATATCAAGAAGCTCCGCTCGCATACGATGCCGTCTGGGCTGTGGCATTGGGTATTATAAAATATAAAATGCATTTTTTAAACAAATAGTGAAAGCACACTATTTTTTTCGTTTTCCTCAGCATTTAATCGTACAATTACACAACTCGCCAAAAAGAACAAAAGACTAGAAGACTTTACCTACACAAATAGAGAGATTGCTCAAGAAATTTATAATGCTATGGATGAAACGGCATTTTTAGGGGTTTCGGTAAGTTTATAAAAAAGATGTCGCAACAAAGTTAAAATCATTTTTAAAAAATGTGTAGGGACGAACTGCATTCAGCGAACAAGGAGATCGAATTGCTCTTACACAAGTGGAACAAATGATTGATGGGAAGTATAATTTGTTGGGCTATTATGACATTGAGAATTTCAACCTCACTTGGTATGGAAAGGAACGATGGATTGGTAAGTCCTCCTTTAAATTTCATTTCATAAACCTCATCAGTAATCCCAGAGCTCACTTAAAAACTGAAAAATTTGCTCAATTTGCTGTAATGATTGTGGAGCAAGTAATAACAAGATAGCCAACCAAGAGAATTTGGATTCTCGCTTTGTCTGGTCGTATCATTTGTTTTTTCTCAAAAATGCATATAACTTGAATAAACTCTAATCAATGAAATTTCTTGGGGGGTTAACTCCCCCAAAAAGGAATTAACGGCAAAGCAAAAAGTTGGTTTCGCCCCCCAGGAGGAATCGAACCCCTTGGACTGTCGTCCACCACAGATAACTTCGTATTCCACAAAACCTTGAAGTCTGTACTCCGGACCACCGAAGCTCAGTTGGGCACTCGATAAGAAATTGGATACGTAGTCAATCCAAGCGACAATTTGCGTGACAAAATGGAGAAACTATAAATTGGGGTGTTTTGGAAATTTGGGAATTTATAGGTGATAAATCCGCAAAAGTTGTAGTTGTGTTGTGTCTCAATGCTTCAATGAATGATGTAGGGAGGGAATGAGGCAATGAGGTTGACTCGGGTAAAAAATCTCAACTTGCCTCCACATCGCTACCTTTTCATTATAAAAAGTTAATTTCTGTAGATACACCACATTCACATTATATTTTATTATAGAATCGCATTCTACATTATACATTATATATCGCAAGAGAGTAATTATTATATAATTTTATTGTTGGTTTTATGTCAATCTATTTTATTACCCTCATTTGCATATTTATCGTTTTCAGGTGGGAAAGTTCCCCAAGATCGGACTATAGAAAAGACGGTGCTGCGAACAGTGTCACTTTCCCTGTATTTTTCCATGGGGACTGTGGCCATCGTGGGAATTGTTTGGGGCTTTCTTCTCATCATTTTCACCTACTTGTATCGGGATAGGAAGTGAGCTTCATTTGATTTTGTGTTCAAACAATCGATTTTTATTACATTTGTACTTGTAGCAAAATCATTCAGGGAATTTGTGACCACAAACTGATTTTGTATTGATTTTGATCTATGACGCAATTTGATAATTCATTTGAAATGTTGACATATATAAAATGCTACTTAATTACTCTACCATTTTTTTTAAATTGTCGTTTGAAATACAAGTTTTCAACACTTGTTACATTACTTTTCAAAGTTTCAGTATAGAAAATTACAAGTTAATTAAAAATTCACACTTTCACCAAAAATATAATATATTTTAATCCAATTTTATCCCATTTTTTCAGAGTTGTGGAGCTTTCCCATCCCGTGACCAACACGTTGATGTTGGTAGGCCACATTTTGTGTTTCTTTACCGTGTTCCTTGTGGGACTGGACGGCCAGTTTGTCTCCGAAAGAATGTTTTCCGTGATGTGCACATTCCGCAAGTGGATTCTGTCCATAGGATTCACTCTGGGCTATGGAGCCATGTTCTCAAAAGTGTGGCGTGTCCATCGTCTCACCACTAAAAATAAGTCTGCTACTAAAGTAAGTCATCAATGTCTGTCTGTCTGTAGTCTCAAAACTGTTGATGTATATTTTGCTTTGATTTTCTTTTAAACATTTTGTGTGTAATTTTGTTGATTTTATCCAATGCCTGTCTGACTACTGACTGATTGCAATCCTTTTTGTGCCAATTGATGTCTGCTTTTGTAGATTTTGGTAACTAACAATAATTTAGCCAAAATGCCGCTATTTAATCACACGTTTTTACTCTACCTTCCAGCATAAGATTCAGCCATGGAAGTTGTACCTTTTGGTTGCCACTTTGTTGGGGATAGAAGTAATTTATTTATCCATATGGACTCTTGTTGACCCGTTGCAAAGGGTCGTGGAATCATTTCCTTCCGAAGTTCCCGAAGATATTGATGAGGATGTTAGAATCCGACCACAACTCGAACACTGTGAATCCGTACATAATAATATTTGGCTGGGTAAGGATTTCTTAAGTTCAACAATTCAATAAAAGCAGTATCCATAAAAGCATTAACCTGACAATAAAATACTTCAAAATTCCCTCAACATTAAAATATTGACGATAAATTTGGAAAAATAATTTTGCAGGTATAACATACACCTTTAAAGGCCTGCTCCTCGTTCTCGGTCTCTTCCTTTCCTACGAGACGCGGAGTATAAAAGTCCGTCATATAAATGACTCAAGGCTAGTGGCCATGTCCATCTACAACGTGGCGGTCCTTTGCCTCATCACGACGCCCGTGACGATGATCATCTCTTCCCAACAGGACGCTTCCTTTGCATTTGTCTCCCTTGCCATTATTTTTTCTTCCTTGATTACAATGGGTCTGGTTTTTGTTCCGAAGATAATTGCCGTGGCTCAAGAAGGAGCGGAACGTTCAGACCGAAGCTCGGCCCCTGAGGGTGGAACCACAAAAGAGGATGAGGAACGCTATCAAAAGCTTTTAGGAGAAAACGGAACGTTGCAGAAAATTCTGCAGGAGAAAGAAGAACGGCTGAAAGCACTAAGAACAAAGCTGGAGGAAAAGAATATAATACGAAGAAAAGTTGGGATTGATTTGTCGGATCATTCTAATCCTAAAAGTAGTGGGGTTGAAAAGGTTAATGTAAATGTTAATTGTTCAAATTCTGGGGATGGAGGAGGGGCCGGAGGGTCTAATGTTAAAAATAATAATGTAGAGGTCATAGAGGTCCTTTATAATGAGCCGAGTGCGGAGTCTGGAATCGGAGGCGGCCTTTCCGTCCAGAGCACACACACGCCAACAACCACAAACGAGTTTGAGCTTTCAGAAAGTTATCTTTGAGGGAAAGGACAAAATAACTGACTTCCGATAATTTAAGGTCAGATTAAGGTCACTTTACTCGCTTGCGCCAGTTTAAAAAAAATTGCGCCATTGAGAATTTGTCCGCTAGATGGTAATGAAAAAATAAACATCCAGTTTTTCACAATGGTTTTTTGTACCTTTCAGATATTACCGGGGTCAGAAGTTCAATATAAAAGAAGGCTGCATTTAATTTACAATTACAAATTCCGCTCACGACCCAAAAAATGAAGAAGTGAAATGACGCGACGCAATCTCCAGTGTTCAGCTCACTACGCAATAATAATCCCTATTAATTAACTAATAACCAGTTAAACCTTCGTGTCGTTGACTCAAAGCTCATGATTACTTTAGTTAATTAATTAATTACACTTCTATATTCTACATTAAATGGAGATTAACTATAATTGCATATATTATCTCTTGTCAAGTTTGCTTGCAATTCTTACAAACCTCTTGTCTTCTTTTAAAGAAATGTGTCAAAACAGTATTCTCTCGATTTTGTTATGCAAAAAAAAACCTGTAAAAAAGGCTGTATTAAAAAATTAAAATCAGAGTTTGCAAAAAATTCACAAGGGCACCAACAAACTCTGATCTTAAAATTTTAGCCTCGGGATCGGATGAGCTATTAACTACAGACAGAGCACATAAACGCTTATAGCACACGTTAATTAGAGTTACGAGTTAAATAAGTGCTTACCAATTTTTACAATATCAACTCCATAAAAAATAAACGGCAGGGACAATCACTAAACGTTCTAGTCTTTGCTTTTATATAATAAAAAAGTAGTTAGTTCAATTTTGTACCATTAACAATTATCCCAAGGAACTTGAACCTTTAAGACATTTAGCTATAGCTAAGATTAGTTAACAACACCGTCGTTAATTAATCAAGTACGTATAATTAAGAGAGAGAAGACAATCCGTAATAAATGCTGAAATGCAACAGACTAGACACAAAAAGATTCCATTAGCGTTATAAGCGTTCTATTTAAAGTTGGTAAATTTTTGCTTAATTTGAAGGTTATGTAACGTTCCAATACTTATTTAAAGTTCGATAGTTCCGATACGTAAGCGCATTAAATTTTGTGTAGATACTGAAAAAATTGTATCCAATTAAGTATGTAATTTTTATTACAGTTTGCTTTAAAATACATTTGAAAAATGAATAAAAATAACTGCCAAAGTCGATAAACATGTATGATTATTTGACCCTTGTGGAAAATCGGTGTAAGTTTCTAACCAATGTAAATTGAGTTGCTATGGTCTACGCCCGGAGGACTCTCGAATCTATACAAACCTTGGTTCCTAGGATGTTGGAAACTATTCATTCTGCATTTGAATGAACCTGTATAAAAATTTACTTTTTTTGTAAAACCCAGTGGGTTTTTTTCGGGGAATTTGGTTCGAATTGGAAGCAGTTGGACGATGGCTGAGTTGCTCAAGAGTGTACTTAAACTTTGTTGTTATTGTTGATTGGCAATAATTGCATTTAAAATGTTTAATGCATGATTTGTTAAAATAATTATTGTTGTGAAATTGCAATTATTGATGCCACAATAAAATGCTACATAAAGATATATCATAATTTGAGGTCAGACTTGAGCGTCTTTATTTAAATTCACAGGGTTAAGACATTTAGTTTGAAAGTTCATGACATTGAATGCATGTATTACAGATTTATAATTTCACAGATGAGATTGCTTGGATATTTCACATATGTATTTCCAATAAATTTTTGTAGGCTAAAGAGAGAGGGGTTTGGGGTTTAGATAAAATAAGGGACTAATACTATTTAGTTTCAAAGTACTTTTTAGTTTCATTCATATTTCATTTGGAGCGATTTAAATTGAGCTGGAAGCCACAATTTTAGTATGATTATAGTTTTGGTTATACTATATCCATATAAGTTATCTTTAATATCAGTTTTAGAGTTTTAGGCATAAGTAGAGAGGCTTAGGACTTAAGATTGGGATGATTGAGAGGTTAATCGAGCCTGTTTGGGCTCTATTTGAAGGGAAAGTTTGTAGAGTTGATCGTCATCCAGAAGAAGAATCGGATCTCGGAGATAACTGCTCGCCTTGAAACAATACTCGATCTTGTATGGCGTTTGTTGGAATTGACGAATTTCTCGAATTACATGAGCAATCATTCTAAAAGTGAAAAGAAGGAATAATTAGGAATTATTTCTGATGGATTTTTTTTTAATTTTTGAAAGTTTAAATTCACCTCATTTTGGCAAAGTTCAAAAGTCCATCATTGGTAAAGTTTGGAGTGCTCTCCTCAATAAACGTCAAATCGCTCAAATACATTCCGAGATATGGAATTCCTATCAAGTGGAACGTTTACCAAATGTGTAACAATTTGAATATTTTAAAAAAAATACCAGGTGGATCTACACGATGCAAAGCTTCTCTTAGCCCGCGAAATCGTCCATCACTCCCTACAAGACTATGCAGTCGGTCCAAAGTTCCTTTGGTCTGTAAGCAGTGTATTAATTTATACTCGTGATAGTCAAATAAACCATTGCAAGTTTTCATTTCAAAATCTCACCGTTTTTGACAACTTTTCATAAGTTTTCTTCAACCTGTAAACTGCAGAGTTGGTAAATGCCGCGCAAATTTGAAGAACTCCATTGAAATTGTGAAGTACTCTACAGATGTCGCCTACTGCCGCCCATTTTTCCATGGCTTGCAATCGCCCTGTCTGAGTTGATTGTCGCATGATTTCAGAAACAACGAGTCGCGAGACTTCATTAAATCGCTTTGTCATGAGAAGAATGTGAGGGGCTCGAACGTCCTTGTCGTCCTTTGTCCAGGCTTGCCCCAGAAATTCTCTGTAAGTTGAAATTTGAGCTTAGAAAATCACATTTTTCATATTTGAATTGCATTTTTTCTAAACCAAAAGACAACTTACTCTGATCGAATCGAGAGAAATATCTCATGATCCAAATAAGTCATTTGCTCTGCAATTTCCAGAGCTGATAGTGACTCAATAGTTTCCTTGCTCTGAAATTATATACAATTTCATCAATTCAAAATTACCTCCAAATGCACTCCAAAATTTGAAGTCCAAATTCAAACCTGAAGCGGCGTTAATAAACTAGCCAAATCCGTTTTTGCTGTTTCCTCCCTCGTCAGCATTCTTAAAAGCTGAGATGCAGCTTTATTTTCCGCCGGCAGCAACGCGGGAGAACAAAGAATGTCCTCCAAAAATGACACTGTCAGGTCCTTGAGTCGCCCGTCGTCAAAGTCCTGAGAGTGTTTCGCGACCCAATGGCGCAATACAGATAATACTCGCATTGTGGCCGCAGAAGAGAGCACGGATTCTTTGCGCGGGCGAACAAATTTCAACTCTTCGTTTTCAGGTACGACCACTTCGGTTTGACCCGGTAAACGGGAGTTGGTGGAGCCTGCAGTGGCTGAAATTAAATTACAAATGGTTGTAAGTAAATTGTGGAATTTGGGACGAGAAAACAGTCAGCGAGTGGTGTTGCATAACCAATTTAAATTCATACCTATCGCAAAGGCCGCCGCGGCTGACGCCGTCGATGACCGCCGTTGCGATTGCCTTGAACTAGTGACCACCACTCCAGCTTTGGAACTCATTTGTGGAGATTCAGAACCATGTGTTTGGAATGATGATCTATGTTTAGGAGCGTTAAATTAAATTATGCGGTTTATTCAAAACTTAAAAATTACCGCGGCGTTGAACTAGCACCCATTTCAGACTCTACACAGGAAGGCCGCTGTTTGGAAGCCCGGCGTTGGAGAATTGCAGCGTAAATTGATGTAGATGAAGCTTTCCTCATTTGCGCAGGTGCTAATAAAATCAATTTTGGAATATAATTTAAATTTCGTTTCATTTGCTTAAAAATTAAATGCAATACTTAAAACTTCTGGTTTTTTGACTTCTTCCTCCTCGTCCGATGTTTCGGAAACAATTGAAGTTATACTTGCATGTCTTTTCTTTGTCCCCTGAAATTATTGAATTTAACATTTCTGAAAGTTGTTGCATTTTTAGTATCGTCTCACATGTTCGGTAAGCGTGTCGGTTGATGATGAGGTTGTGGGTGCGCCCGGAGGGACAAGGAGGTGTCCGCCAATGTCCTCAACCCGCAACGTCACAGATTTTTTCCGCGAAGGAGGACTCATGGGTCCTGCAGCAGGGCTCAGATATGTAGCTGCAGAATGCTCTTCCACTAAAAATATTTTTAAAAAATGCAACAGTGTAGACAGATCAATGCCAAACACCCTTAAATTGTGGTACATTAATTTGTTGATTGGTTGTAAATATTAATTAAACTAACAAGTTTAAAAACTCATAGACCCTTGATATAATAATGGCGAATAATAAAGATGACCTAAACTCTTACTTTTTCTGTAGCTCCACCTCCAATGGGGTCCTTTTGACTCAAATAATCCCCCGGGATCTCGATCACTTTCCGTTCCGTAGCCAGAGACCGTGGAAGTTGTGGAGATGCGTCGATATCCATCTTCCAAACGAATGTCCTCGTCTTTTATGATACCATCCAAACTGCAATTACACAGTAGGGAAACAATGGAATAATATGATTCAACGAAAGTCTCAATTTGCCTCGAGTTAATTATATAATTTTCTTCAAATTGACAAAAAAGGCAAAAAAGAAACAAAAGGCTTACTTATCCATCCCCCCATCTAGCGGCTCTGCACAATAGTAAACTTTCTTCAAGGCCTCCAACACGGTCACGCTGTCCGTAAACACTCGATATGTAAGGAGAAATGTATTGAGGAAATCAATGCTTAGGAATCTCAAATCCGTCAACCGCTCCAGCAGCCGCTGTGGGGTCGCATAACGAATCTGCGGTACTTTGCAACTATTCAAAGTTCGACTGAATCGAATGTCCACGTCATCCTTGAATAGTTTGGGATCACTTCGAACGGAATGCGGAACGGCAACCGAAGCAGAATCCGAACCATGCAACAAATCATTGAAGTGGACATTGTCCATGCATTGCGAAATGTCGGATGTCCATGCGTGCTTTTCTTGCGCAGATGGTGCCACGAGATGGACTGTCACCTGACCATTTTTGGTGTCCAACAGAATTTTGAAATCATGTCCACTGTGTGGAAGCTCCGCGGTTGCCCCTGATGATTTTTTAATCAGTTGGGAATTAGAAGAATCTGAATAAGAGTCGCCTTGTGATGATAGAGAGACGTCATCATTCAGTTGTTCTATTTCGCCAATATCGCAGGGATCTTCAATCAATGTGGCGTCCGCAAGAGGAATCTTTCCCATGTGAGGCACAAGATGGAGACGTCCATTTGCAGCTCGCGTCGTAAGGATTAGATGGTTGGAAAAAAGAAATGCTGAAATCGTAAAAAGTGAATTAAAATTAAAGAGTGAGAAATGAGGAAGTGAAAAAGGATAGATTTGGGAAAACATTTAAATCCATGGTTCGGTTTTCCAGACAATTCTTATATTGAGATAATTAAATTGGAATATTGTTGTCCGTTTTTGGAATTTTCTCACATTCACCCTATTTCAAAACTAAAATGTATGTAGATTTGGTTGACATATATTTTTACATTTTCCTTCAATTGCAAATATAATAGAGTCGAGTATATATTCTTGTACAGCTATTGCAACCAATTATGCCACAAATGTCAAAAAGCGGCCGTGCTATAAATAATTGCATGTGGTTAGGTATGTTGTGAAAGCGATGTTGCATCACTTTCTCTAATTTCATGAACACTTCAAAAGTGCTGTTGTCAGATCATGTAAATGAAATCTCTTTGAAGTATTAGTTGCAAATGCTTATAATTAAGCAATTAAACCAGATTACCTTGCCGCACTGCCTCCTTTTCTGGTTTGAATACCCGAGGTGTCCGTCCTTTTTTGGAGAGCAAATCCATGAGATGAATTAGAGAGCCTTGACGAACAAAAACTTGATTGACATCCAGCAGAATGTCACATCCTTCCACAATCATCCGCTCGATAGCCAAATTTTTCCGTAAATTTTCCGTCTCGCTGACTTCATCATGCATTTGTCGACTTAACTCTTCCAACTGCGCCCGAGCGTTTTCCAGTGATTTCCGTTCCACATGATCGTATGGAGTGTGAGCCAACAGTTCATGCAATGTTATTATGTAACGAGGAATCTGGAAATTTTAAAAGAGCTCAATTGACCACTTTATGAAAGTATACAAAAAAGAATCGGATTTTGAAACAAAAACGCCTTGAAAAGTGCATTATAAATATATCGTCAAATTCTGGAAAAAAACTGAGAATGCAAGAAATTATTTTAAGAAAAGGGGCAATCTGAGATATGAGACGATTTGAATACAAAATATGCAAAACAATTGTATGCCAAACAATTAGTGAGAAATATTGCTCTTAATGATACCTGATGCATCGGATAAGTCAAATAAGTTTCCAGCGATCTTCCCTGACAAGCGGGTTTGTTTTCCAAGCGACTCAACATTGTTGCAAATTGGGCCTGCTGCTTGCATTCCGTCAACACCTTCATAGGCAGGACATAAAAATTTATGACAACATTTGCATTGCAAATATGCAAATACAATTTCCTTCAATTTTTCAATTTAAATACAAACCTGAAGGGAATAGTGATGATTCCTTACATATTCTTGGTAAATGGACAACATTGGCAGCAACATGTCAAACAGATCCCCTGCCCAACAAAGTCCAAATTATTTAAATATTTACTTCATTTTCTCCATTTCGTTCACAAAGTTCATTTTTTTGTGTACTGAATTTTTCAAGTATTTATATTGTCCTGAATTTAAAACCCTAAATTTTTGATGAAAAAATCGTGAGTCCGTGAAAGTCTTGGACACGAATAAAGAAATTTCAAAAAAAAAGAAGAGACATTTATATAAAAAATGCATAACCCACTGCATAAATTAGATATCATCAAAAAGATCACATTTATATAGGAGAAAGTAAAAAAGTTCACATTTTATATAGATACAAAAACATTCCGCATTCATCTTCATCAAAAATATGTAAAAGATGGTTCAGTTGTGTCAAATTGTCACTTTGAATATAAATTCAAAAATTAAAATATTTATAGATACACATAGACTCACTCAAGTTCAGAATAATCATGAGCATACGGAAAAAGAGGAAAAACAAAACACGGATATATATAAATAAATAAATTGGCTGACAAACATACAAAAATAAAATAAAAGCATAGATATAAAATGAAGACACCTTTTAAGGGTAAAATTGAAGAAAAGACAGACACATTCTTACTTTTCTAACATTTACATGCAAAGCCATCCGCTTCGGTTTTACCTCATTTACATTCTTAAAGTTCATTGTCTGACTGGATTCCGTGTTTAGTTCAATATCATATAAATAATTCAAAAATGCGTTGACTTGCGTTACGACGGTTGCATATGCCCAAAACATGACAGAAGAATAGAATACGACGAAGGCGTACAAAGGGTGAATGAATAACGTCATTTGTATGTCTCTGAAAGTTTGGAAAGTTAATGTGCTTAATTGAGTACTTGCCTATACCTAGGACTAGAGTGGGCCATTGTTCTATTCGGGCTGTGAGCCCTTTCAGAAATATTTGATGGAGAAACAGCACAGTTTCCACGTTGAGAAAGATGGAGCTCACGTCCTCATGAGTCACCGGTGGAGATTTTGAACTTGCCGCCATTCGCATTGGCCGCAAGAAACCAGAGACGACGATTTCGAGTTGTTCCACATATTCCTCTTCCGCTTCTACCATTCGAAAGACAAGACTGGAAGAGCAAAGAATGAAAACCCAGTCTTAAAATGCCCCAAATAATAATTTTATGCTCCTTCTTGCCGCTGTATGATAGGAAATTTAAAATAAATTTAAGAGCTCAGTTTGCTCTGGTGGCTTCTTCTCAAGTCTAATTAGTAATTATATTTGATTATTTTTTGGGCGTTTCATAACATTCATTTTAAATTCAGTTTTTATGCTAATAAATTTCAATTTATATGAATTGACAAACTCTAGTTTTTAAAAACTATTTTGGCGGTATTTTTTTTTAAAAAAAAGGCTAGCAACAGACCTGTTTCGCTTGCGCATTGCTTCTGCATGTGGAGACCGAATATATTCTTCCACAATTTGCTTCCATCGTCTTCTGCAAAGCCAACCACGGAAGAAACTCTGGACCTTTTTGATCTTTTTCAAATCTTCATTGTCCAATGGAAGACCGGTGGCGCCTAGCGTTGTCGAGTTTCCACTCCCGCCAAAACGCCACTCTTTTTTCAAAGCGCATAACTAGACACATTTTAAATCATGAAATTTATTTTAAATCCATGTAACGCAAATATAATTTGATGCAAGTTTATATTTTTTTATAATATTTGAGTGCGCTTTCTTTTTTATTATGTTTTTTTTCGTTTAATTTTTTAGATTTTATAAGAGAAAAAAAAACTAAACTAATGAGATGCAGGAAGCAATATTAAATAACCTAATTTCTGCGAAATCAATAAACGTCAACGACATAAAAATCCTTACCTCTGATCTCAATTTCTTAATTTCGGAAGCCAACTGTTCACATTGAACCGTATACTGCCATTTTGCCGTCTTTTCTGATTCCACAATCTAGAAGTAAAACAAATTATATAACATGTAGAATAAAATAAAAAATGTAGCGTATTTGGCTTCACCTGAACTAAATGAAGGTACTTTTGTTCCAATTCTTCCTTTTGCAGCAGCAGTTTGTTAAAGCTGCACATGTTTGGATATTACACAAAAATTAAAAAAAAAATGTCAAACGTCCTTAAACTAAAATTCATACCTTGCAGTTCGAACAGCATCAATCCAAGCTTTGCAATCTGACTCAGTATCTGCCCGAAGCTCATAATGCCGAAGATTTTCTCTCCGATAAGTTATCCCAAATGAATACTAAGCAATTTGCAAAATTTATGTAAATATGCTAATTTAAAAAAAAGTTAACTTACAAACTTATCCTTGAGAATAAGTCTTTCGCAGTAACAGCCTTCGAGTAATATAACACCTGAGGGTCGGACTCCATTCTCCGTCTCAAAGTAGAACAACAGATTCTGTGAAATAGGGAGAAAGTTGAAAACAAATTCTGTCACTTTTGTGTACTCTTTTCTTTGAACATTATTATAAAAGCGAGTAAGGTTTCACAAGAAATGGTTACAAAGTAAGTCCCAACTCTTTGATCTTTCGTCCCTGCATTTAATTTATTCCGTACTTAAATATGCATGGGACGACGCCTTTCTTTTATATATTATATTTTCTCAAGTGTATTTTCTCTTTCTCAATTAGCTTAAAAGAGTCCTTTGATGTTTGATGAGAGAAATTTTCATGACCCTGATTTTTCGCAATATGAAGCCACTCTGACATACTTTGGACTACTTTCAACTTTGGAGTTATGACTTATGAATGCTCAAGTGCCTACCATTTTCAAGAAGCTAAACTAATGACTAAACACTTTGTTTTAATGAAAATCTTTTTAATTTAGCACGTTATCTCAAAAATATGAAAATAATTGAGAGACTCTGATAAAAATATGCAAATCTCTGCTTACCCCAAAATTAAATCAAATGTTCAATCTGGTCAGAAATGACTGCAAAAATTCCAATTAAATTCTCACTTGCTCGTCTACAGAAAGAAAGACAAATGCTTTGATTTGAGTTGGCTCAAAATCATAAAATATGTCTGAAAACCGCTCTAAATTTGTTTAAAAGATGCTAATTTATGACAAATTTCAAAAGGATAGGGAAGTATGGACATAGTTTACTCCACTATTTACTCAGGCCTTAATGCATATAAGCCCCTAATCCTTAAAATTACAAATCATTTCTCTCGGACTGACCCAGTTAGAAGAAACCAGTGGCCAAAGCTCACTCCAACAGTGGCTCTCAATTTGTGGACAACAATTGACCAAAAGAGGGGCTGTTGAATTTATCTCTTCCTGCCCCAACCCAAGCAATTATCATGCAAGTTGCTGGAGATAAGTGCTTACCTGGAACAATATGAAATATCTGCGTGTCCACTTTCCAGCCCCACTGCTCTTTTTGTAGAGATATCCAGCCATGGCATGGTCAAATCTTGCCTTTTCGGACAACATGAGAATCTGGGAGTCGTTGACGCGGATGGAGCGTTGGATCTTGGGGCTCATCATGATGTTATTCATCCGCTCCATGTTAGCTAATTCTAATTACTGAAGCAGGCTAATGAAGAACTTGCTACCCTGTATATTAACACTAAGCTTAAATGGCCACACTCAGCACTACATTTTAACTGGCCCACAATTTGCTGCCTATTAAGAAAGAAGACGAGGGAGACAACCAGTTGCTCTTCCTAATCGATCGCCAGAGTACTTGAGCTTGGCCTATATATTTAGACATGTATATTGTAGATGTATGAAATTTTTGCCAGTCCCCGATGTTTCCCGGAGACTGCAGTGCGCAGGCAGTGCCTTAGATTGACTTGCCCCAAAAAACGAAATAATTCCAGGTTTCTACTTACTCCCAGCCCTAATAGTTTTGGCAAACGCAAACTTGACTTTCGCTTCAGTTGGAAGTGAAGGAGATGGAGATAAAACACGAAAGGCTCAACTTGTTGAGTACATAGAGAAAGTTTTGGAGGTGTCAGATCTGTTGTTTACCCTTTTGTCTGTCTGTCTGCATGAGAAGCTGAAGGCTGACACCTTGGAAAATGATGTGAGATGACATTTATGGCCAAAAACATGAGAAAATCGTTTATTTTGTACCAACATTTCTGACGATGATTGGACTTGAAAGCTGGAGTTTGATACATGCTATTATTTTAAACCACTTTGCGCTTTAAATCAATTTGGCCAAAGTCTGCCAGCAGTTATTAGAGCTTATTAGGTGAAAAACTAAACGAATTTCTGGAACCCATTATGCAGCATAATTAAATTACTTAGTCTCATCAGCCATGAATTAAATTGCATTATGCCTCTAAATAAATTGAAGCTGACGGCTCTGACTAAATCTAATATAAACACTTAAAATATGAATGGAGTTGAAAACGTGCAGAAGGGAGCCCAAGTCGGATGGCATAAAAATAATATGGTCGGATATTTTGCAAAGTGTTTACAAAAGCTTTGTGGCCAATTCCTGAGTAAACAGCAAAATCCTTTTGTTTTGCATCGGCTTATTTTTGAATCCCAAATAAATTCTGATAAAAAGGGCTTAAAACACGGTACGGACGTAGTAAAAGTAAAAACAAACAGTATGGGGTAATTTGAAAGTTTTAAAGTGTCTTTCTCTTTCTTTTACATACAAATCATGTTATTTTATGTTTTGACGTTTTGACATTGACTCTGCTTTGCGGCAGTTCACTTTTGACATTCCAATTTGCAAAAAATGGAACATGGAAAGTCAACTCGTTGGAAAGTTGTCATGTAGTCCTTAGGCTGTAAACATGTTTAGAATTCCAGAAATACCAACAAGTCTCATTTTATTGAGGCAGTGATAACAATATTGAATACCAACTCCATAAAATTCAGATACTAACTCAATATTATAAAGATGCTCCGAGGTCAAATTATTATAAGGTTAAAACGCCAAGCGGAGAAAGTGGCGTCTCAAAATTAATGTCGTTGTATTGGGGCAAAATGAAACTGGAGCAGCTTCAGACAGATTCCCTAGTTACTGAAGAGTAGACGGGCAAAAGTTGCTATAGGACTAATAAGCCAGGTGAAAGCACAAGGTCAAAAGGACATTTGTGACAAATTATTTTTCTTCCTTATGGAGGCAAAATGAATTTTTCCTCAAAGCAACTTTATTACGATTAACTTCTGTCCCGAGAACCAGAGAGGGAAGCGTACAATTTGTACGGCACAAATAACATGAGCAAATTACATTCATTTCCATTTGTAAACTTTGTAACTCAAGTCTGTAATAAAAACAAACAATAACAACTATTGCAAAAAAATAAATATTTCCAACAAAAGGGAAGCGTACATTTAGCTGCTATAGTGATTAAATTGCATTAGAAAAGTTTTCATTATTAAGACGAAATTTTTTATTTGTACCCCAGTAATCTTTTGTTGTAAATAAACATTTAATTGCTTGGATGTTTTATTCCTCACCTTGCATTAAAATGCCATCATGTCTACATTTTTTATCTAGTCGCAATCGAAACTTCTGGCGTTTGGGGAGACGAAGGATTGATTATCATTAATCAAACAAATTGGTGAACGTATTAAATCAATCACAACAGAACCAAAATCAACCAATTTTCTTATCCAAAGAATTATCATCGCTGTAAATGTTGCCTCTATCTTAGGGAGCATACCTACTTCACATAGTTTAGACGATTTTTTTTATTTGTAACCCAGTAATCTTTTGTTGTAAATAAACATTTTTCTTAGGTGAGGAAAATTAGTAACCTAGCAAAAAATCTCCTAAGTATGCAGTTATGCAGTTAATAAGGGCCCCAAAACCCTTTGGTTAACGATATCTCAGCCAGATTTGGACCGATCGGGCTGATTTTTTGCATGGAGTTAGATATGACCATAAGGATGTGCGCAAATGAATGGCAAAATACTAGGACAAATATTTTGAGTACTTTTGCCCATAATACGTTTTGAAAAACAGTCTTGCTAGAGAATTTTTCTGCACGGAAAATAATGTTCCCCCAATTAATGCTCAAGTTTTTGTTTTTTTACACCATCAAAACCTGATGAAAAGTTTTTCTGATACCATAAATTTCTGCTTACAGTTTTTTTTTGAGATAACTCTTGAACTATAGCTCAAATATACATTGTCTTCATAAAAAATGTGTATCTCTGAAAGGTGCATCTTTTTGTCTTTTATACCATTAACATCGGATTTGAAATGAAAAAGTTTTAGTGATACAATAAGTTTTGTATAGAAATTGTATGGAAACAAAACTGGAAATTGTCAATTAAAAATTTTAAATAAAATATTAATCCGAAAAACGTAAAACTTAGGTGAGGAATGGATGCAATTAAAAGTTTAAAATAAAAATTTACTGTGTT
>JAQIXN010000358.1:0-43024 GCA_034698145.1 Proisotoma minuta
GGGCATTTTAATACATTATTTTTCTTGAACAATTTAGTGGAAGCAGTTATTATGGACAAGGGCATGGCTATTCTTCCTCTGGTCGACCCAACTACAACGGAGGGCCATCCTCAAACCAACAAAATAGGAGGGGGCAGGATCAACGTGGTAGTAATGAAGGGCGTGGATACTTCACAACAGGATATTTTACCTCGTCTGAGCAACAACAACAACAAGGAAGGCGACAATAGAGTTGTATTTTTTTAAATACAAAAGTTGTTAATTATGTTTCTTATATAATTTATGACAAAATATAAATTCTCGTGATGCAATTAGAAAAGTTTCCATTTTATTTCATTTCATATTATTACTGCTGGTGTGTGAATATCAATCAATGCAGATGAAACTTTATGATCATCAATGGAGTTTTTCGTAGGGATTTGGCCCTTTGTATGAATTTCGGACTCAAGTGCTCTTGAGTTGGCATCCAGCTTCAGCTACTTTTACATCTACTCCCTGCAATTCAGTGGAAAATGAATTCACGGACGGATTTTATATTTTTTGATGAGAAGGGAACAACTCACCAGGGTCAGGGAAAGTTTTTTTGCTCCTTCAATCATTTTTCATATTGATAAATATAATTATTCTTCTTGCAATCCAAATGGTCTGTCTCGTGTTGCCCCGGCTTGTGTTTAGCTTTTCTAACCACTCCTAAATGATGGGTGTGGTCGTAATGAAACGATTCGCACTAGTGACAATAATCCATCTAATAAAAGGGACATTTCTCATGGTGAATCTTTTTGAAAAGTTGTTATTTGAGCAAGAGTAAAACGCCTTGAAAAAAAATTCAATTTACAATGTTTTAACATTTCAATTTCCAATACAAATTAATACACCCATAAAAATCAAATTCCAACAATTTGTAGAGAGATAAAATTTTGATTAATACAATTTATCATTTTTGATGTCAAAAAAGCCAAATGCCATGTCTCGTGTTGCCTCATCCTTCATTCTAACCATTCCCAAATCTTATTGTTAGTGTTGGCTAAAATGGAAAGACAGATAAAAGCCAGAAATAATTAAGTATTTACTAACAAAATGAAAATGAGAATCTCATTAATTTACAATTTATTACAATTTGTTGTCATTTTGTTTGACTGGTTCTGATGAGACAGCAGTTTAGTAAAAATTCATGAGACCAAACAAAATTAAATGGGAGGTCTTAAGTGGGCAAAGGGTGGCTTGCTTTATAACTCTCCATTTTATTTCATTGCAATTCAACTTTGAAATTTAAATTAGGGAGGCTAAATGTTAAATCCGTCCATCTGCTTCCAAATTCAAAGGCCATTATAATATTATCATCCCTAATATAAGATAAATGAAAGAAGATTTTTGTAAAGATGGAGAAAGTCATTTGCTAATTCTAAGCCATTGAGCCATTTTGAGCCACTTTACTTTGAGCTCAAGTAGTTTTACTTTTTGCTCTTAAACCACATAATTACCATTCAATTTGCATATCTCAGCGCTCATCCCGAGATCTAATTATGAGTAAAAGCTTCTTCTTTTTCATTTTTAAACACTTGAACCTGCTAATTGGTTTGATATGCATTTTTTATAGATTTTGTTAGAATTGAGTCTTTTCCTACATTTAAATTGAGGGTTGGTTGGATGCAATTGTGTTGTCCTGGACTGGAAAGCAAACTGTCCGATGATTTTGATTGTGGTGGTGGTGATGCGGAGGAAAGAAAACACGTAGTTTTGGCCGTGGATTGTGATGTAAGTGAATGGAGGACGAGGGGAAAGTTTCAAGTGGTTTTCCTCCTTCCCTTCCAAGCCACGGCTTTCCACAAAATTATGTGCAGAGCTCAAAACTTTATTTCCTTCAGCCACAGCAGTTAGTTAGTGAATCCAATAGCAAATACGAACAAGCCAAACAACGGTATTAACTCTATAAATTGGTCAAGGAAAATATTGGATTGGTTGAAAATGATGATAAAGCCAATGAGTCCAAAGATATTTTTGAAATTCAAAGTTCTTCATCATCTTACGCTTAATTTACGCTTCGTTTCAATTCTTTGCAAGAAGGCAATAAAATAATCTCTGTCTCAAGCTGAACTTTGTTGGCCACCTTTTGAACCTTTATTTGATCAAAGTCTTTTAATTTGTTGGCGTCCGTATTAGAACAAGGGAATGGGAACACGGCGTAATTTTTTCTCACAAGTGCTCTCCTTTTTTCTTGGCTTTATTTCATTTCATTTCCCCTTTTCTTTCATCTTCTCAAGAGGAAGACTTGAGAAAAAGTTGTTAGTTAAGAAATTGTAACTTTTCAATGTTATCTGGAATATATCTTTTCAAGATACACAATAAGGGATCTAAATTGTAAAATAGTTTCTGACAAAATTCCTCTTTTATTCTTGAACAAATAAGAGAGACAAGTGGCTTCGTCACCCAACGAACCAACTTTTAGTCTGTTTCACTCTCCTCTTGTTCTAGGGCTCAACCACTTCACTTTTTCATATCATTTGTAGCTACCCAAAGCCTTCCATATTGTATCACTATTATTAGTGAGCTATATCCACCAAATTGAATGTTCTTTGTCCCAAAAACTGTTTCATTTCCGGTTTTCAACTTGGGATTCAAATTGATTAGATTTATGCAATTCTGCAACTTAAAGAGTATGGAGTGTTAATATATATGTTCCAAATGTCTCAATTTACCAGCAATGCATTTTTTTATTTCTCTCCAACTGATGCATCTGGTTGGTTCGTGTTGAAGTGGAGGTATTGTGATTTTTGGTGGGTACTTGACAGGATACCCTGCAGCCCGATTGTTACAACCCACTTCAGTTTTGTACCATGCAATGCGAATTTATGTACAGCTCACAAAATACTCGAGAGTCACAATTATTATATTGGGTAATGTATGAATTTTCCAAAGAAAGCAATGCATAATACACAACAATTAGACCAACCAAGCAAGAAAATTATCCAATAATCTATATTGCATGGGAATGGGACTTCTTTTGTGATAAGCTGATTGAATCATAAGATTTTTCGATTCAAGTGGCTGTCTGCTGTGGTCCACTACCAAAAATGTTGTCAAGTCCTTTTATTTAAATTTTATACCTTTTCAAAAGGCACGGACTGAATTTTTTGAAGATGTTGCATGCTGACAGATTTTATGATAAAATTTTACATCTCAATAGAGTCTCAATTTAACACTCTATACATTATAATATGCATGTACATTGTGCAAAGTGCTTATAGTTTTTATGGTTTAATTGTAATTACAAGAAAGGTGATTCAACAATTACTGAATACAACTCGTGAGAATTTGATATGCCTGTAATTAGTTTGCATTTGAAAGTTGTATGTTTTTTGAGCCAAGTGGTTATCTTGCACTTGTATATTATAGAGGATCTTGAAATTCCGACTATTTGGTTCCATGAGAGGCCCTAATAATCCACGAGCATCTTTCTCAATGAGAATCAAGTGATACTACAACACACTCACTTACAAAGATTTTAGCACGCCAAAACTTCCTTTTGCTCCATTACTACCACTTTTGGGGACAAAAGCTTAAAAGCTATAAGCAAGGATTGAAGCATTTGTGCAGATTTAAAGATTAAAGTGCAGCAATCGGCACTTGGGATGCTTATCAACCCAAGTACACCCTTTCATTTGGAGAGGACTCTTGGCCGGCTGTCATTTATTTTTGTACTCTTATATCTAGCTCTCAAATAAAATAATTTTGACAGCTGCAGAGCATTGCAGAATTACGCCCATTTGCAATGATTTACTAATAACCAAGGGACATCTTGAGTAGAAGAATAATAGGTAAAGTAAACTGGCAATTTGCAATTTGGGAAGTGCCCTTGACTTGTGTGTGCGAGTGAGGAGTGGCTATCTTGGCTGCCAAGAGGACCCTGAAGTCCACCTAAAGA
Organism: Proisotoma minuta; assembly: GCA_034698145.1. Lineage (NCBI taxonomy): Eukaryota > Metazoa > Arthropoda > Collembola > Entomobryomorpha > Isotomidae > Proisotoma > Proisotoma minuta. Next base: position 3,923 of record JAQIXN010000358.1, read on the forward strand.
GTTGTATGAGACTCACTTAGCGGCCCTTGAGCCAACCGCACTGACAGCACTTCCCAAAGACAATGCTGGAGGGAAGAGACAAGTGGCCAAATACATTTATGGCTTTTAAGAAGATCAAGCAAAATGGAGGAAGGAAGGAAGTCAATCTCCAAACTCCTCATCTTACCATCTATTACTTTTAATCCAAAAAAGAGACTTTTCCAGATATTATAGCAAGTATATATAAGTAGTATACGAAATAAATATAATAAAAACATGACTGAACTTTGTAATAAAGAAGCCTTGCAAAAGATTGACATTTGGTTGTAAAAACATGAATTATATTTTTGTGTGAGGGCGAGCAAATTCGGGCAAGTAAATAGCGTTTTCTTCTTTCCCTGAGCGAATGTCAGGTTGACAAAAGGACAAAGTACATATATTGGCATTTGGAAGAGTTGTTCAAATTGAATACAGACTCAAGTGTTTTCTCTTCTTCTTACCTTTCCAATCCAATCGTTGGGGAAAATATCTTATTGAGTGAGACATGTCAGTTGTGACATTCTCCGAATTACGAATTATCCAAACCCAAGCCAAAGCCCCTCTTCAAATACAGATTCGTCATTCTTTACTTTCCATCCCAAAAACGAGGCAGGGAATTATTTATTGGGCGCAACAACAATTTGCAGGGAAAATTCAATATTTTTCAAGTGCCAGAATAATATTCAAAGGAGAACTTGACAATTTAATATTCATTCAAGTACAGGCAAATCGTTCCCTATTTTTCTATGTTTCTTTTATTTCAACCACAATACAACAACGGAGCGTGATAAGATGGCAAATGCAAATGGGCGTAGGAAATTTGTAGAAGAAAAGCTAAGATGTTATAATTTCAAAAATGTTACAATAAATTGGATCTAAATCTAAAATAAAAAATCTAAAATAAAAAAATAATGTTTCAGATTGTCCCCACTCGATAGGTGTGGTCATGTGAATACAAATATGAATATTATAAACTAGATATGGTTTCAATAAACAAAAACTTTGCATCAGACATACAGACAGTATTAAAATGACAAAGTAACGTATAATATGTTGACGTGTCTTGTGGCTCAACTTTGGAAAGTCTACTTTGGAATTGTGAAGTATGACATGTTACTTTTTTGATGGAGTGGTCCTCCTTGTCAGCAATCGTCACGTTTGTCTGCAAATAACTTTTTGTGTCAGTTAGCTTTTCCTGAATGCATCCAATTAACTTAACGGGGCAAGTGAGACAACTTTAGACAACTTTATATAAATTCTACATTTCATCGCAATCGATACAATATGTCTCGTTTTGCTCTGTAATATAGACTACTTATATAAATAGTTTATTAATAACCATGACAATTGCACAAAATCATATAACTGCTAAGCTTATTTTTGGTCACCCTTGATACTTATATAAGTATGTTAGATTGCCCTCTGCACTTGTGTACAATAAACTTGTAAAAGAAGGTATAAAAGCCACGCTTGAGTTGAGATGATTCAAGGGTTGTTTAATCGTATTGTCGTATCTATAACAACGCCTTCGAGTCATCATCTTACTTGTATATAATCCCGGGTATTGTGTGACTTTCTCCTAATAATAAATGTACAAATAAGATCCACCTGCTCCCGAAACTTTATTCCTCCATCACAACATCAAATAAAATCTGCGTTCCTAATGCCCGTGGAATCCCTAAGCCCCTTCCATGCATTTATTGGCTCTCTAAGTAGGAAATTAGAGGGAATTCCAACCATCAGGTAGTTTGTTTGCCAGGATTTCATATTAAGTGAGGATCAAGTTGAACAGACAAACTATGCAAATGTAATGTCTGTCTGTCTGTCCGTCCGCCCATAAAGAAATATCTGTGATTTGCATTGTTTTGAGAAAACCTTAATTTCCGGCTTTCACTCATGCATGTAATCATTCATCTCACTTTTTTTTAGTGAATAATGTTAGTCCAACAACTTATCGAGCAAAGTTAGAACAAAAAAGATTCTGCTGTAAAATATAACTTTGTGAAAGTAGGGGGCAGACTGAGACAATGTGACTTGCACAACTTGGTTACATGCATTTATACTCTTTGGGACGATATTATATGGTATAATGAGTGAGGGAAGGGAAAGAGCTAAGTGGCGGAGGTTAAACTTGCATTAATTTGAGACGAGAACAAAGTAAGCGGAGAAGAGATTCAATATTCCAACCCCCATCATCTCACATCATCACATTTACATCAAACACCATCGCCCATATCTATTCCATTTATTTGATCCCTTTTACTTTACACACATTCCAAATTCCAATCACATTCGCCCAGGTTCCAAGTGGATAATGAAATATTTGCAAGCGGAAGGTGGAATAAAATGTATATTGATTTCAAGCTCAAATAATTTTGAACTGTACGTGACGAAATAATGGAATTGCATGCTTTCGATGATATTTTGTTTTGCCTATCAATCAACTGTCTGTCTGTCCAAAATCAAGTTATTCAAGTTTAAGAAATCTTTAGAAAAAGCTGCTGCTCCAAACAAGTGAAAGAAGGGCAGAAATAATAAAAATAAAATGGGGGAATAAAAAAATGGTTGGTTGGTTGTTGGCTGGCAAATTGACACCCCGCTGGTTCTGGTTGATTTAATGAATGTAAAAGAGCAGAAATACACAACAGAGAGGAAAATAAATTGATGTCTATATAATTACTTGATAATCAACCTCATTAGAGTGGAGCAACACAAGTCACAATCAAAGGCCAAACTTTCTCTTGCCAGTTCGTGCTTTGGCTCCTTTTGCTCAAATTAATTGACAACTTTGAATTACACAACTTTGTCTCTTATTCCAATTTAAAATTATTTTCCTTTTAAAAATTGCATTTGCTTTTGAAATTCACCCAATGCAATGCAGCGTGTGTGGTGTAAGGATGAGACTGCAGTTTTTGACATACACACACACATAGAATTCCTCAGAGTTTTGTTCTTCCTCCACTTGTCCAACGTTTGTTTAGGATGAAATTTTTTAGCTGTCCGGCGTCATTTTTATAAAATAAAATATTTTGGTTGGTTGTCCGTGGTCCTCTTTAAACATATTAAACAGAGGTGCACCTTCAATCACTTAAAATATGTACAAGCTTCTGTGTTAGGCACTTAACAAATCAAATTCTTGCATTGCCTCATCTTATCAAACACTAAAGCATTACATCAACTCATCATTGTTGACACTCACAACTAATTTGGATAGGTCTTGCGCAACTTGCTGAAGCTCGGCATTGATTTTTTTTATTATACAAGTATGGAATATGAATTTTTGTATGGATGACCGTACTTTTATTATGATTATGCAGCAGTTTTTCTCAAGTGGGCAACATTAGCATTTGATAAAATTTGAAGGAATGGATTGGAGCTACCCACAAACTGTCAACTTAGAGTCAAGTGCAGAGGAAATATTTAAACAGAATCTACTCACTCATTGCCACTGACTCCAGCAGCCAAAATTTTAAATTAGACGATGAGTCAATTATTCTAATTTTGTTTGCACTCAATAAATCCTCACTTAAGAAGACAGAGAGAGAGAGAGAGTTGATGAATGGGTGTAATTTCATTGTGAGCTCAAATACATATTTATTTATGTATGTATTTATTATATACCTATATATATGAAACAATGTATTTTGGTCCGTGTGGATTCCGCAAAAAGGAGGAAATTCTGGCTGTCACTTTCAGACTTTCTTCTTTCCCCAAATGGGTGAAAATAATTCTGTGACAAAGCCAAGTCCCGGTAAATAAATATTCGGACGATGGCCACAAGAACCTTGGGTACAAAAGAAGAAATTTATTTCAACCCAAAACCTCATTTGAATCCCAGAACTGAACTGTCCAGCTTCCGAATTTGAATGACAATGGACTCACAGTTCTGTTTTGGATGACAACTCATAAATGCCGCACACGCTCCGAAAATCCGGCACAAATCCAGTCCCACAATATGGAATCCAGAATTGATTAACTCGTCATGGATCTTGTATTATATTGGCTTTGTTGGTTTAGTTTATCCACTGCCGTTGACGTGCGTTCTGGTGTTGACCTTTGTTTTTAATTTTGCTCTGATGTGGATTAGATTGAAGCTTATGACAGCCCAAATAATAGATAAAGTGCATCCCCACCTTGCAATTACTTTACAAAGGATTAGCCAAAATGCAAATAAAACATATTAAGATTTTCCCCTCTGGGGATTTACTAAGACATTTTGAATAACTGTCGCAGTTGTTTTCATATGCTTCTATCCTTGAAAAAAATGCAAGTATTAAGTTGTCGATGTATTAATTCATGTACATACATTTCATTTTCCCCTTCCACAATTCTTAATTTTCTTTACTAGACTTTTTTCCCGTCTTTTTGTGAATCAAAGTTTGTTGATCACTTGATTACTCCCAATTTGTCCTTTTATTCTAAAGGTAAACTTTTTGGGATCCTCTTCTCCCAATACAATAGAACTGGTCATGAATTACTTAAAAATCTGTTATCCAATACATCCAACAATTGTGTTACTGGACAGTGGCAAATGGAATTCTTGACGACTCATCTCCATCTTTACAAACTTGTCAGACAATTGGCTACATTTCATTTCTCTCCTGGAGCCAACTTCTCAACTCAACTCAACGTTTAATTCACAACTTTTTAGCTTCATTCATACTCTGTCTCAACTAAGCAAACAAACGCCATTCATAATTTCACTTTGCATTTTTAAAGCATCAATGAATTTTATTGAATTTGGCCAAACTTTGCACTGCAATTTGAATGTAAGTGATGAGTCAAATTTGAAGTCAAATGTTTGGCCACAGCAAAGGGAGTTCACCGAAGGGGAAAATCAACTGCGTTTTGGGTTGACTGGTCTTGAAAACGAATCAAGTGACTTATTTACTTCCCCTTCCAGGCCCCATTGTTGTAAAGGCATTTGCCATGAGAAATGTTGTCCTAACTTGATTAAATCTCTATAAAGTTTTCTTATTCAAAAGTTATGCACGTGGAAAATTTTGGGGCATTACATTAACATTATTATCACAAATTGGTGCCCACTTGATCGCCTTCCGTGCTACCTGGCTCCCGACAACTTTCCCACAAACTATTATTACCATAAATATGGGATATTAATAAAGTGTCTTTCTCACGTCCAAGAAAAGAAGTTCATTATTTGAAAACAATTATTTATTGGGGTGGAATTAAGTACAATGCGACTAAATAATAGTAATATTATATTCTAAAAAAAATCAACATTTACATGAAACTTAACTCCATAACTAAATGTTTGTACACTTGATCTACTTATCGTTAACTCTTCACTGGGTTAAAAATGCGTGAGCTGATTTCATTTCGGAATTCAATAATTAAATCATTCGTTGAGTTTATTTGGTGACTGAGATAATTCACTTTGATTAGGAAAATTACCAGGCCCTGGATTGGAGGGGCGGGAGATAAGTGGTGGCACACATGAGGCCCTGCTGTTGGACCTGCTGTTGTTGATGGTGGCTGAGGGCGTGGTGGGCGTGGTTGTGGATCCCTAGCGTTGGGGTCAAAGAGTGGCGTTGGTAAGAGCCTAGGCCCGCAAGTCCCGAACCCCCACCCCCACAAGAGCCTACCCCAGTGGAAGCTTGATGATGGTGGTAGAATGAGACCATGGATGAGCCACCCTGCAATTTAATCAACTGTCAACTTTCGGATGGCTTTTGCAGAAGATGCAGTTTAACTCTCTTTTTTTTCTTTTGAAGCTTGCTTGGTCAATTTCAATGGAGAGGTAAAGTAAAAAGTGGTCACTCACCTGTGAACAATTCGGTAGCTGAGAGTTTGGAGATCCTGGTCCAATGTTGCTGACAACTGAGCCCGAGGACGCAGAACCGCCGGAGGACGCGCTGCCCCCTCCGTCCCCACTCGGACAAGGTTTCCCATCCTTCACCAACACAGGCACCGCCACGCGACGAGGCGAACTCTGTCATACAATAATAATAATAACAATATAGTTGTTTTCTCAGCTAATGGAAACACAAAAGCCACCCACGCAAACTATAATAGTTTAAAGATGTACGCACCTGGCTCTGATTAGTTTCTGCCATCGCCTTTTCCTTGGCCTGTCTCTTGCATTTGTAACGATGATTTTGAAACCAAATTTTAACCTGGGACAAGTAAATAAATAAGTCTCAAGTGTTTATTTTAGTTTAGTAGCTAAAGTGGACCACACAACAAAACAAACTTTCTTATATATGTAGTGATCATCATAAGCACATTATTCAATTCAATGCAATGAAATTCGAACTAGAGCCATCCATGAAAAGCAAGACACTTGACTCTCTTAGCTTAGAAATTTAAAGCGTAGGGAAAAGTAAATATTCAAGGCTTAGCTCGGATAACAAAAGTTACCTGTGTAGGGGTCAGGCTAATAAGACTTGCTAGATGTTCACGCTCAGGTGCTGACAGGTATTTCTGCTGCTTGAATCGACGCTCCAACTCGTAAACCTGGAAAATGGGTAAATATATTGTAAATAAAAAAGGTATATAAGTAGGTGATAGCTTTGACTTGTAAATCGGATCACGACATGAAACCATTCATTCAATAGCTCAAATCTCTTAATCTACACAAAAGATTCCCATCTACTACTACAACTACCGTTTAATTTCCACTTGGAAGAGTTTTGCTTAATGAGACAAATTTTATTTGGATTTGGACCTTTCTTAAGAAATGTAGCAAACAAGGAGGACAAAACGAGATGATGTTTATTATGATAACTTCATTCAACTAAAGTAACAACGGTTGAATGGGCTACATCTTGATAATGGGGATATCAGGGAAAAATCAACATTTACCAACCACGAGGACCCTTTTAGTTAAAAAAAGAAGTTTGCGGTTCAACAGAGTTCTAAAGGACTGCTGAGTTGGAATTCTAAATGAGCCAAAACGTGAGATTTCTAGAGAACAAATCTAAATTCCATCAAATATTTCTTTGAGAAAAAAAATAGAGAAATCCACTATTTGGGTCTAAATAGTTTTGTTTTAAAGCAAGTTAATGAGTTGAGTAAATTTGCTCAAAAGTTTTGCCTGGGGGAGAGAATAGAAAATTGATTTTATTTATTTACACGCTTTCACCATGCACACTTTGATGAAGATAAAATCTTAATGTTATTTACTCATTTTAGGGCAATCCAATAATTTATTAAGTACATATAAGTAAGCTTAATTTTACATATGTAAAGCCTACCTGTGCCTGTGTAAATAGAACGCGTCGCTTTCTCCTTTGAGCCAAAGGAAATTGCATTGGTTTTGTATCCGTCATATTTCCAAGTCCGGACATTCCCCCCATATTCATCCCCGCACCTGAAGGATTCATCAACCGAGAAACTGCAACAAGACAACAAATTGCATTTATTGTAATAGTACAAGTCTCAACTCTGCCTCGGCTTGATTTTTGTTCCCACAAATAAATTCGTGTCCAACTCAAGATTAAAGACATGACACGTTCTTCCTTTTCCGTGAATAGGAAAAAATTAAAATGCATCCATTCATTGAGTTGTACTGCTGCATCCATTTAGATTAAAAGGATAAACCACGAGCAAATTGTTTGAGTAAAAAAAAGTGTGAGTTCCGGAGTTTTGCTTACTTGCTGAAAACCTTGGATCGGAAGGGGAAGTTCCGTACCATCCTGCGGCTCCCGAATTTGCTCCCCCATAATGACTACCCATGGAATGAAGATCCGGTGGCCCATTGCAATACTGGGGAAATTGGGGATGCGGCATCGAGTGCATGGCGTAAGGGGAACTTGAAGGGTTCATCACTGGAGACGCGCTTCCTGACGAACTAAGAACTCCTACTACTCCTCCTCCGTCCCCCGCTTGACCTCCTGCCCCAGAGGAAGGGGTCGTGAGGTGGGTGAGGTGGTGGTAGGGTGAGGGAGGACTACCGGGGCAATCTAATCCTCCTCCTGTGCTGTTGCCAAGAAGTGCAGAGTAGCTCTTTAAAGATACGGCCTGCAGCCGATAACTTTCTTCTAGAGGACTAAGGATATCGGATACTGAGAAGGGTGTGGTGTGATTGGTGTGAAGAAGTGATGATGATGAGGAGGAATGTTTGAGCTCTAGCGACATGGCATTGGGACGCCAGGTCTAGAGCATGGGGCCGGTGGGGGTGAGGTCAAATTTAGGGGGGCAAAATGAGATTGTTGATATACCTGTGCAAATAGATGCCAAATTTATTTAATTAGTTGTTGGAATGATAGCACTTGGCTTTTCAAGTAGCTTTTTACTAAAATGAAACTATGTTGCATATTGTTATGGGGGTGAAGTGGACACCTGAGATTTTATTGAGAGCAAGTTCCGGTCAAACATCAACTCAAGTACTTTCTCTCATACTTCACATCAACAAAATGATATTAGCTCTGATAAATTACTTTTATCGAATCTAAATATTTAGAGGGAAAGTTATAGAGCATTTTTCAAACATAATGAGATGAGCATATATAATCTTTTTATAATCTCAAGTTTCTCCAAAAAAAATCTCTTACTTTCTCCAAGTTGATTGACTTCAATTTGCTCTCAACTCGTTAAACTTAACTGAAATCCACTTTGTATTTTTTCTACAAGTAGAACTTGAAACATGCACTTATAAATATTAATCAATTGTCTCACTTTCCCAAACTGTTGCACCTTTTCCAAGTTTATTTAAGAGGCTGCTTTACTAATCCGTAGAGAAGAAGGCAAGAGGTTATTTGAATGTTGATAAAGTTGGACTGGAGTGTGCTTTAGTTTATAAATAGGTAATTGTCTAATGAGTGCGTCCTCTGCTCACAAGAAGCCAAATACTCCAAGCTCTTGGATGAGACTCAAATCTCTAAATGCTCTCTCTTCCCCTGGAAAAGCACTTTTATTTTTCTGATGTAGGACTCACTTGAACTGAATGAGAGCCACTACTGCAGCCAAGCTCAAGCCAACCAGCATTGGGCTCGATTGATATGAATACCGGCCTATAACAACCTCTTGATGGCTTTAAGGGCTCTACTGGCCTATGTACTTCTCTCAGTCAGGTATCCCTCTGTCTGTCTGTCTGTCCAAGGGCTACTACGTACTACCAAGCTCATATTTAATTACATTCCTTCAGCCTCAAGATCTCAAGTTTCTTTTTGAATGCAGAGGAAGTTGGAGGTTGATTTTTTGGTTTTGTTACGTGATTTGCTAGCTTTGGTAGGTTTGGTTAATGGATGGAGATGGGCCTTTGCTAAGGGGAGTTGAACAGCTAATAACAACTCTCAAAGGAGGAACTTGGTTGGATTGGTCGCGACCAATCCAACCCCGGCAAGGCGTACCCACTCCAAACGCTACATGCCCAAAAAGTATCCGAACCCACGCGAGCGAATTGCTACACTTTCAAACTACACACAATACAATTACTTACCAAGCGTTTTGTCCTCTTCTTGCCAGTAAGTAAATGCCAGGATTTGTTCATGGAAATTATCAAGTGGAAGGAACAACAAGCAAGAGCAGTTAATGGCGCTGACAATTCATACAATTTTCAAGTGGGGAGTGGATGCATTTATTTTTATCTTTTCCAATTTCATTGAGAAAGAAAGCAGAAGGCCTTTTAAACTTTTAACACTGGAGTGGTTATTGTTATAGTTAGCTACTACCTTTCATTCCTCCGAAATGTGGGGAAAATCAATCATGGAACTTTTATTTGTTCATATGAAAGAAAAAAAACATTTTGCAAAGTAAAAAATGCAATCTATTCATTCATTCATTTTATTTAGAGTAAATTGATGCAAATGACAGTTTTTAACGAGATTGTAATACAAAAGAGCTACTCATTTAAACATGGAAAATTAAGTATGAAAACGAGTCGAGATTGATAAAATGCGAGATGTGAGAACGCGTTAGAAAGCGTCATCTAACTAGTGGCGGAAAAATCAAAATTAAAGCTAAGAATTGTAAACCAAGGAGAGAGCGTGAGCTTGTGGGGTTCCTCTTTGTTGATCATTGTTACTCATTGAGAAATTCTCAGCTTGGCATTGTTGTGAGACGATTTGTATATTTTTACATTTGTATGTTTGAAGCATGCTTATGAAAAGTAATTAATGGGTGGATAAAATATTTAGATTGCATAATTTATTTATTAAATTTTATTATAGCTATATACTTACTACATATTATGATTATTAGTATCTCTTACAAATGTGGTTTTCTAACCAATCATTTCAAATTATTCATTTGTGAGTCATTGAATGTACAATAAGTATATACAAATTGTTTATTTAATTTGATTCGGATTTCGAAATATGATCGCATAGAAAGTCAAATTAGCAGGTTTCGATCCAACACAGACAAAAGATGTAAGCGAAGATGGATTGACGTAGGTTTGCGTTGAATGTGATTTATCTTCTCATCCATCCATCAACACCAAATCATCTCAAGTTATCTTCTCACTTTTTACACACAAAATATAAAATCATGACCAATTCATCCTTCAATTTGCAAATATAAGCTCCTCAAATCCGACCAGATTAATATGATATTATTTATAAATAGTTGTATGAATTGGTATTTTGGTTTAAATTGCAAATGTTACCTTGAATCGAATCAATGGACATCTTCAAATCTCATAGACATTGAACTATTTATTTAACTTACATCTTAAATGGAAAAGGATCCCTTAAATGACTCGGCATTTTAAATTGATCTTACTTCAATTCACAATTGTGTTATAAGACGAAGCATTAATTACATAATCAAATTCCCATCAGAATAAACCTCTTTTTTTTTTAAATGCCACATTAAACAAAATGTTGACGTGGTTTATGTCCTGCATAAATTATTCATGATTCACGAGTCTTGAATTTTGAATCAAGGAATTGCTCTAGGGCACATAACCCTTTAGAGATTAGAATATAATTAACAATACAACAAGAGTCCAGCAGTCCAACGCATTTGCCAACTCCAAAACAAAACGTAAAATGAAGATGATCTTTAAAAAGAAGACGGAATTCAGCCCAATGCAACAAACCATCATCATCCTAATCCTCTGATGTACTCGTTTACTTCTTTTTACCAACAGGTAGTAAGCAAGCCTTCCTTACAATGCCAAGGCATGTCTCAGCCAAGAAAAGAACGACAATCTCAACCACTTGAGAGCCAGTTAAAGTTAGTCGTCTTTTGCATCACAAGCCAAACACATTACATTTCATAAGCAGTGGTTGTTGATGATGGGGAAGGAAAACTTTTGTAATCTGGAATGTTGGAGATTTGAGGGCTAACCCTTTCTCAACTTTTTCTGGAGCCATTGTTAAAACATATTCCAAGAATTGAGATGAGTTAATAGGTAATATCCTCCTCTCATGGTACATATATATATATATACACCTGTTGAAAGTCCAATCCCTCCAGACCCCAACATAAAGGACAGGATATAATGGAATATTAACTAATTTAAGGATCAGTAGTGAAAGTGAAGTGGTTCAAGGTTTAAGCTAAATTTACCTCATTAGGTAAATATTTAGTTAATAAACATGCAAACAGTGCTTCCGTGAAAATGGCCAAGTTTGTATCAAGACCAAGTTTGAGTTCAATCCCCGGCCACCGAAAATGGCAACTAGCCATTTGCGTATTCATATTTGGAAACATTTTCCTTGTGTCCGGGGAAGAATCTTGTGTTTGTGGGGTTGACCGTGTGCCATGTGCGACAGTGAATTCTTCGGACTGTCCCAATGGACGTGTGATCCCCCGGAGGGATTGTGGCTGCTGTTTCCTATGTGCCAAACAATTAACGGATAGTTGTAACAATGATGATGCACTTTGTGATGCGGACTATGGCCTGGAGTGTGGGGCCGATGGAAAATGCAAAGGTATAATATTGAAAACTTTTAGCCTCAATCTTACAACAATGAGTCTCCACTTGTTTCCGTTCTCATGTCACAATCCATTTTGAGCTGGTTCCCAACCGGCGTGGATACAGACAAAAGCAAGAGTAAAAAAAACTGTATCTGATTTTCTTATACAAACAAAAACAAAGCAAAGGCAGAAGTCATGGGAAAAACTTTACTGCCCTATTAAAAGGGAAATTATATCATCCGGTTTTATTTTTGTAGATAATGTGAGAAATTGGGTCATATTTAATTGGTTTATTATAATCCATCGAATTTTTATTCTAATGTATCTGCAAAATAGTGAAATGTCCAAACGTGCCCTTCATTAGCAAATTAGTTTAAATCATTACCAATTTCAGTATATAATGATCCACGAATGTGACAATCTGTAATTGGGCGAATTGGTGTCAGGTTGTAGGTGCTATTATTAGTACAAGGGTCATTTATTAATTTGCTAGAAAAGAAAGTATAAACGAGTAAATCCCACGAGGACCATCAACGTCCAAGGTTAAATTGGGTTCAAACGATCAACTAATTGGCTGATGCGTTGGCTCAATAGACAAAGTCAACCATTATTCCAAACATGTATGCACAAAGTACAATTAAAGTTTTAAAATGAAAATCCAAGGACAGTTAAATTAGACAAAGAATAGTACTTCATCTTGAGACAAATAGACTTTCTAGCTCAAAAAATAATTCAACAATGACTTATAATGCTCTTCTTCTTTTCTTTATTTAGTTAATTGCAAGTACACAAAAGATTCAAATGAGCAAACTTCAAATTTGAGTAAGAAGCGTGGGTGAGAAACTATTGTTAGTTTTGCATGACATTTTGTAGGTCGACACATTTCTGTGAGTTGTCTCCTAATTTTAAAATGTGATAATTACTGCACTCACTGTGTAATTGCAATTGTCACATTTTGTTAGGAAAATAAGAAATGCAGAAGGGGAAAACTAGCACATGATCAAATTATTCTGGTATGATTGACAATATGCGTACAAATGAAACTTCATGGCCAAAATCTATTGTTGTATGCTACAGATTTTAATTAAAATGAAGTTTGCAAAGTTAAAATAATTAACAATTTGCTATTGCTCCATCTCAATTTGCCTTTAATATTCTCAAAAGGATATCCGTGTTTGCTTACTATATATATGTAGCAGTAAATTACTATTTACTACGTGCGTAAGTCTATGAGTACATATTTAGTTCGTAGTCAGTAGTGAATGGATGGGAATTCACACTAACTAAGTATTGACACACAAACTGAGACTAAAATGTCAAAGTTAATTTTAGCTTGGGAAATTGTATTTTAAACCCTTGGATAATATATTTTTTGCAATCAACGTACTTATGAATAAATCAAAATTAATAATTTGATTTTGTAGAAATTAAATACAAAAGGCAAACATAAACTGTAGGTCAAAAGTGAAATGACACTTTTACTGTCACATTTCACATACGTAAAGTACATATTAGCATAGCATATCATGTGAGTAATTGTGTTCCATTTACTTATCAACAACTTCCCCTCTCAAAATCAACGCTTGTACATATTAATGAATGAAAGGCATTTAATTTCAAGTGCAAGTGCAACATAATTGCAATTACGAGCATATTAAACAGCTTCATGCGCATATAACAATTAGTGCAATGGCTTCATCTTCTATTGGAAAAGCTTCTTATAAGTTTAAGTAGCTCAACGGTATTTAGGGTAGAACGAGATGGTGTATCTTTCATGCTTGAAACCATATAAAACAAAGTATAAAATAAAATGTGAATTTGATCCAACACGCGTCTCTTCATCACTGTGGTTAGTTTTACGGAATGCCAAGCTTTTGTTTCGGATTTATATTCGCGTCATTAAATAGAAGTTGGCAAATTTTTGGCAAATTGCAATGTTCACCCAATTTTCGGAAAACATTTTTATTCAATGTGATCGTTGTGGTTGAATAACGTAGCATAGCAGAAGGAAGGATTTACCTATTGAGAAGTAACGGCTCGTGTAGTTTCTCACTTGGTTCAAAGTATTTTGCTTTACCAGTTACATTTTCTTTGAGTTTGGCAATTAACAATCATTCAACCCGTTAATCTCCCCACATGCACTTCCCAAATGAAAAAAAAAACTTGTTTTAATTCTCTGAGCAGACATGATCATAGAAAATAAGTAAGTAGTAGTAGTAGTGTCCGATATCTATAAATTGTAGTAAAAAATATGAAATAAACTCGTGATGTTAGCTGTCAAATAATTAGGCCGCGTCGCTTCTAAAAGAAAGATTTTTGTTTTTAAAAATCTTGTTTTTCTAAGATTTTGAAGATTAAATTGTACAGATAAAATGAAATAAAACTCCAGCTTAAAACTTGACAGTGTAAATTACTTATTTGAGGCCAAGATCATGACTTGAGGAAACTTAATTCCGAATATACGGTGAAGAAACCGGTATTAATTTAAAACAAAATTCGCATTTGCATACATTTCATATAATCAATTTCGACATGTTTTGAAATCTTTAAAGATTCACTTTTGCTTCTTTGCCTTGAGTTTGTTGACCGACTGTTCATGTTTGTAACTAATAAAACAAATGTCTTAACTGTAACACCGGATCCAATAAAAAATAGCAATTGGTGAAATTACCCGAAACAAAACTAACAGATTTGTATTGTTTGTTGGATCTGCTACAATTTGGAGTCAGTTAAATTGTAACTGTTTGTAATCCAATAGAATAGATTTAAGGCAAAGCACTCTATTACGATTTAAAGCATGATGCAATTAATTCTGTTTTTATATTGGATTATCTGGCTACTAACTTCAAATAACGTGGCAATACAATAAAAATACTTGAATATAAATCGTAATCGAATTGCAATTGCCAAAGCTTTGTCAAAATTATTAGCGTTACGACATTTATTTATTTCCGACTTTTATTGACATAACTTTAAAACTCTCGTTTTCTGTCAGTCCAATGGTATGGTATTAAACTTTATAAAGACTAAAATTATTATTTAGTTAGCCATTAAATGATTAGTCATAGTCAAAGTGCACGAACATTTGACGTGAGAAACTTTTCCGGATTGCATCTATTTGGTAATTACTAAATTGGAACCAATTGTGAAAAACTACTTTTTGCACAACTTCCAGCTTTACATTAAATAATTTACTTTTCTCTGATTGATTTTTTATGATCTTGCAAATGATCGCGTAATTTTATTGCAATATTCATCAATCAGCTCAATTTATATAAAATGAGAAATTTGCATAAAAGAAGTTTCTATTTAAAAATAATTTTGTTTATTGCATTGCATTTCACTTTTCTTTATTAGAATGATTTTTATGCACGCTTGCATACGTTAACGTTAGTCAACAGATGCACTTTTTTAAATGAATTTGGCTAAAAATGTACTCATTTAACGCCTTGTTACCAATTTTATTCAAAGTTTGTACCTACAAAAAGTGGATGTCTTTCTATATGTGAATATGCAATCACAACTTTGAAAGGGTTTCTTTCCGTTGCTGGCATTTAAATGCCATAATTTTAGCCACAACCTGTTTAGCATTTATATAATTTGCAGCATCCTTCCCTTCCAAGATTAGTGAAGGGTTAAACAAGTAGGCGAAGAGTCAAACGCAAGGCAATATTTGCAAAGATAATAAAGTGCCAATGAGTTTAATTTCACTTTCTCAAACAGGAATTTCCATTTGTGGTTCTTCTATTTTTATTTGCCATTTGCTCCCTAATGAGTAGAACGGTAGTAAAACGTTAGCTAACCGCTATAAATAATAAATACTTTGCATTTTTGCACAAGATTCTTAACTTAAATTATTTAAGCCCAGGCCCAGTATATACAGACTACAGACATTTGGTTTTGGGGGTTTCCATTTTGTTGGAAAAACTTTGAGATTTATACAAAAATTGCTAAATTCATGTATGTAAATCTTGTTGGCCTTGTAGAAATAGATGTAATAATTGCATGTTAGTCATCCCAAATTTTAATGGTTCACCTACGCAAATGCTGGAACTTATGAGGCAAAATTAACAAAAAAAAAACATGCACGATGGTTGACAGTTGGGGGCATTATTCATATACAACTCGACACTAAATTGCCTAAAGTATAAATTAAATGTCGCTTGAATCAATCGAATATTGATCAGACTCTCACTTTTTGCCTAAAGCCGATGGTGTATTTTAAAGAACTGATGGCTGTAATTTTTTCCTGTCATGAATTGCATGTCACCAACAACCAAAGCCAAAGCCTAAATCTGGTTCACCAAGCAAATACAATCAATCAGATGGAAGCTGAGATAATGAACAAAATAAAATCCTTAATTCCTCATTGTCTCTTTTGTCTTGTGGCTGCAAAGAAATTAGAAAGGGAACAAGATGATAAATCTAAATATTGCAATTGTTAAATTTTAATTCAAAATTAAGCAATATACTTACATACTGAGTAGATATTTTG
Source organism: Proisotoma minuta (assembly GCA_034698145.1). NCBI lineage: Eukaryota > Metazoa > Arthropoda > Collembola > Entomobryomorpha > Isotomidae > Proisotoma > Proisotoma minuta. The sequence continues at coordinate 20,265 of JAQIXN010000358.1, forward strand.
GGCTGGAACTCAACAATTCTTGCAATTTTCACGAAACAATTTAACTGACCATGACCAAGAATTTAAGATGTGATCTCTAAGTCTGAGACACGAAACAATAAAATTATCGTTAAATGCACTTTAGTTATCTCTCCAGGAATTTTTTGACTAGCCCAGTTTCTTTGCATCCTTTAAAGTTTTACAACACCAAAGAATTCTCGAGTAAACAATGTTGTCCAAAAGAAAAGTACTCACGAAAGAAGAAAGATTTTATCGCCCATTTTTCTTTATCAACGAGCCATGAAAAAGTTGTTTTTAGGTGGATCACAAAATGTTACAAAGAGACAAAGAGAATGCATAATTTAAATTGACATTTAAACTTTCCTCAATTAAAGCAAAGCATTTTATAATTTTTGCCATCTGCTTATTAAATTGGACACTGAAGTGTGAATTTATCAAGTAAAATTGTTGATGGGTAAATAAATATGAAATGAATGTATGCCACCTTTCTATTCAATTGCCGGACATTTGAAACTTTCCTTGAAAATTGCATTGAATTTCAGTGTCTTGAGAAATTCTCAGGACAATTTGTTTACACATGCATTAAATTACATACAAACTCTAACTCTCCCTCAAATCAATACTTGTTTTCTATTTAAGTTATTTTTTATTATTTTCAGCAAAAACCTCTTGTTCTGACGACACGCTTTGTTCCAACGAGTTAATGTGCGTTGCGGGGGCATGTGCAGACCCTTGCAAAGTTATTCCGGATGTTTGCAAGAGTCCAACAGGAATCTGCATGGCTAGAAACCATCGAGGAATATGCACCTGTCCACCAGGCACAGAATTAAATTCCGACAAAGAATGCAAACCAATTACCACGTCTGTGGATGAAGGTATATTATTGTACATAATTTCGTGGGAGCCGAATCGTCCTCAATTCAATCCGATTATTGTAAATAATTTTTAGGCAAACTTATTGTGACCGAGCAAATGCTTGCAAATGCAACGAAAGGCGAAGAAACGAAGCCAACTGCAACTTCTATCGAAGAAGAGGAAACAACTACGACGAGTGTCCCAATCACGGAAGAAACTACAACAACAACTACTACTTCTACGGCATCCCCACAGCCACACCCACAACCAGCCTCATCAGTGGGATGTCTTTATAATGGAAGTTCATATGAAATGGGAGAAATTTTCACCGTTGGATGTGATGAACGATGCGAGTGTTTATCAGGAGGCGAAGTCAAATGTTTGGAACGATGTAGCATTCCTTTGTTTAAGAAAGGGGCATTTGCCCATGACAAGCTCTGTTACGAAGAGCCTTCAGGGAGTGACGATTGCTGTGTTCTGGTGGCGTGTTCACGGGACGGAAGGGCTGAAGATTCGGGACACGGTGAGAATTCTTTATTTGCAAATTGACAGACGCATGTCAGATTTATCTATGTAGTTAGTGTTGGTGTTAATTGCCAATCTCTCGAATTGCTTAATCTTCAATTAAATTACAATAAGGATTCAATTTAGATTTGATTTGATTGCATTGCAACATCTCGATTGAATTTGCATTTTAGAAATCGTGTTGGCGTCAATTCCTCAACCCTGTGACTCTGTAAAATGCGGTCCCAATGCCCACTGCCTTGGTCCTGCAACTTCCCTTGGGCCCTTGAGTGAGGAAGAAGATCAACAAACCAATCAAACTCTTTGCGTCTGCAACAATGGGACTGTGGGAGATCCTTATGACGAAGAACGAGGTTGCGAAGTCAGTCCAAGCAGTCCAAGTATGAAACCTATTATATGCTAGTTAAAAAATTCATAAAAATTTGGAATGTGATATTTTACGAGGTAATAAACTTGGATAATGATGAAAAATTTGCAGGTAGTACCTTGGCCACTCCTTCAGCTGCCACTGACTCTTCATCTTCATCTTCTCTGCTCCCAAGCTCAAGTCCTGCAACAAAAGAAGGATGCATCTCAAAAAACAAAACTTATGAATTTGGCGAGGAGCAACTTGAGGATTGTAACTACAAATGTAAATGTGAGAGTTCTGGAGAATTCCTTTGCCTTGTAAGAAGATTAAAAATTATTTTTATGGGAAGGGCCATGATTCATTACATCTGACAGAAAACACTCTTCTTTTTTTCGTTTACTGTAGCCAAGATGTAATTACCGAATAGATGAAGAAAAGGAGATTCCTGCAGGGTGCAAGATTGAAAAAGATCCGGCGGACGCGGAATGTTGCGAAATGCTCGTTTGTTCAAAGGAATCAAAGGAAAAAGAGAACATCCCACCCCCATTGCCCCCCACCGATGGGTGCGTTTATAAAAACAAGAGCTATGAGAGTGAGCAGAAATTTTACGATGGATGTGAAAGTCAGTGTGTGTGCCATTCCAATGGAGATGTAACGTGTCAATCAAGGTAAGTCATAGATTAATAAGGTTTTTCTTTGAAAAACGGGGGCTTCAAAAAGTTTGGCATCATTTTTATGGATATTATCCGAGTAAAATTATTTCATATTTCCCGCACATGCAAAGTTGGCTTATACAGCTTATACATATCTGACGACTTTTGTCTTAAAATGTAGATGTCCACCTGCAGTGGTTACAAATTCTAGCTCCGTGGACTGCGTGACATTACCAGACCCAGCAGACAAATGTTGCAGCGTCACAATATGCGGAAATTCTACTTCCGAGGTCTTAAGCGATGTGATGAAAGCTGCTGAAAATGCAACAATTGAAGGCCGTTCTTCTTCCAAAAGTTCCATTCCTTCAATTCGTATCTCTTTAATTCATCCATTCAACCAGTCGACGGTCATGGTTGCACTTCGAGTTGAAAATGCTGCAGAACTGGAATCACTTTCCAAAGAAAATCTTACACTATACTACACTCACGAAAAAAACAATGAAAAAAGTTGGAAGCATGTCTCGTCGGTAGTTAAAGACGCCATTAAAACGGGAAGAGCAGAAGTGACGCTTCCCGTTACCAATCTAATTCCTGGAACAGAATACTATTTCAAGGCAAAGGTGGGTCAAGGGCCAGAGAGTAACGTGGCCCCAGGATACACTAAATTTGAAACGCTTGGGAGTATGGAAGATGGAGAATTTAGCAGTTTGGAAATGCTGACTGGAAAAGGAGACAGCAGCGAGGTATTATATTAAATAAGCTTTACAATTGGAAAATAAATGCATTATTTAAATAAAAAACATAGGAAATGGATTCAACAGCAGCAACCGAAGAAGAAGACGAAGATTTGATCCCAACGTCTCAAAAACTCTCTTGCACTCACAAATCTAAGACCTACGACTTTGGCGCACAATTTTTCGACGGCTGTGAATCTTATTGCACTTGCAGATCAAACGCCAGTCTCAAATGCGTCCCCCTTGAGTGTCCTACTGACGGATTAGATTTGTTGGACGACACCTGCGTCAAATGGGAGCCAGAGCCGGGCTTTGTCAAGTCTCCTCCTAATTGCTGTCCCAAACTTGTTTGCGTCCAACACTCAAGTTGTACTACGGAGGGAGGGCTGGTCATAAGAAACTTTGACGAATTGCCTCAAACGCTTAGTGGCTGTGATAAACGATGCTACTGTGAGTTTGGAAATTTTAGCTGCACAAGCCTATGTCCTCCCGTGACTGAAACCCCTCCCGAAGGACTGCCTTGTCCAAAAGAGTTTGCTGTTGTAGTAGCAATGCCAGAAAACGAATGTTGTATGCAATGGAGCTGTAGGATGCCACAAATTCCTCAACATTCATTAGGAAATTTGACAAGTAAGCTACGTTTAGTTTTCAATATAATCCCACCGCACGCACGCATAATATTTTCCATTTGCAATCCAAATTAGTGGTGAAAGGGCTAAGTAGAAATCTGATTGATAGTTGTAGGTAACTCCAGCAAAACTCTGGAGTCATCGACCACACCTCCAACAACGCTTACAAACAATACACAGCTTGCACCTAAACCACCACCAAGCTTTATTCCCCAACCGCATCCAATAGATAAATTAAATCCCCACCAACTCCAAGAACTTCTCCATCATCTCACGTCTCTTGGAGAACCTGAGCATTCGAATAATGCGGCTGGAGAACATTTTAATCCCCCAAGCTCAAATGTTGACGCAGAAGGAACATTGGTCCAAGTCCAAACTCCGAACCAAGTTAGAGAATTAGAGAAAGAACTGGGGGCAAAGTTCGTCGAACAGGCTGAAGACGGAAGCTATATTTTGTTAATTCCCAATGGGGATGAGGATGAGGAAACAAATTTTTCTGTTCCCCCCAGAGGAGGACAACATCATAATCGACCTTTTGACCCGCATGCAATTTCACATGGCCAACCCCCAGGTTTGTTTGCGATGAATGAATATTGCTTTTGTGGTTTGCCAAAATTATAAGCTTTTTTATGTATGGGAAACGTTTTTATAGTTTTGCACAGTTTTAACCGCTAGAACATTGTCGAAAAAGCTACGTGTACATTTCAAGCATTTTTTCTAAATATTTATAGCTGGTCACCAATTTCCATTTGGATTAAATCCATTTCAGCAGTTTCAAAAGCCTCATCATGTCATGCACCAAGACCGTAAGGAATTGAACGACGATTAATGAAATACAACGATGCAATTTGTTAAATAAAACCTGCTCATAATTTCAGGAACAAAAGTATCCAACATTGTAATCCAACCTTTGAACGAGTCCACTTTACAAATAGATTTCACTGTTTCTTCAATACTCGTTGGACTTCAGGGCCACGTGGAAGTTTTGTATACCAGTGAATTTGAGTAAGATGTCGAATTTTTTAAACCAAAAACCTTTTTTAACGTTTTCTATTTTTAAAAAAATAGACACAAGCCAAATCCAGCCCAATGGGACCGAAAAGTATTCCAACAAGCGGAAGATCTAATTGACAACACTCATCTCCAACTTTTCCTTACCGGTCTCGCTCCGGACACAGAATACCACTTAATAATCAAAGTGGTCGTCCTCCAATCAGATATTGGCTCTGGTTCTGAAATTCTCAAGGTAAGTGGCTTCACTAGAGTTTGCATTGACACATTAACGATAGCTATAATTTAATTAATCAGGTCCGGACCCCTCCATTGTCAATCCCCACAAGCACACTTCCCCCAGAAATTGATGTGGATCCAGAACTTGTACTTCGTTCTTCAAATTCCACTAGTGTACAACTGCATTGGAGAAAGCTCAAGGAGTTTGAAAAAAGCTTTGTGGATGGGGTTCAGCTTGTTTACAAAGCGAGTGATGACAAAGTTTACTCAACAACGCCTCTTCTCCACCGTTCATTATCTGAATACGAATTAGAATCTTTGTATCCAGACAAAGAATATGAGATTAATCTTCTATTCGTCCCATTTTCCTCAGAGCAGAGAACAATATTAAAATCCTCAACTCCAATTTTTGTCCATACTCCACCAGCCCAAGATCAGTATGCTTTTGATGTTGCCATTGCACCAGGAAAGATTAGTTCTAACTCGCTGGAATTAGACATTGAAGGCGTCCCTCATCCTGAGGATAAGTTTGTCAATATTTACCAAGTGATTTATCAAGTGATGGGAGAAAGAGAGGAACAGAAAAGTTATTTTAAAGTTCCTAAAAGGGAAACAAGTAAAAAAGCCACGCTCACTGATCTCAAACCAGGAACAAAGTATGCTTACAATTTACAAATTAACTTAACTAATCATGTGATTTCTCTTTTTTTAAATATTTTTTTTCGATGTAGTTATACGTTGTGGCTAGAAGCATTTTTATCAAACGGGAGGAAAAAGAGATCAAACGTAATTTCAATTCAGACAAAAGCAGGTCAACTGCCAAGACCAGAGATGACTGGACAAGGTATTTAATAATATTTTTTTAATAAAAAAAATAGAACGTTGAATTACAAATTTTCATTCTGATTTTAGAAACTCAACCCCATGATCTAAGATCTTCATCAATTCCAGAAGCTCCAAGTTATTATGGAGCTTTGGTAGCACTTGCCATTGTGGCATCTTTAGCAATTCTCGGAGTCATTGCGTTGCTCATGATTCTAATCAAGAAGCAAAATTACGCAAAAGCTCCAATCAATGATAGAAAGTCTGAGTCATCTTATGACAACCCAAGCTTTAAAGTAAGACACAAATCAAAAGATAAAATGATGATTATTTTTGTAATAGAAATTAAATTTTGAAATTTCAGAGTTATGACGTCGAATCAAATGGGCATCTCAAACCTTCGGAACTTTAACTCTGTTTTAATTATTCGGTGTGAATGATTTATAATGAGCCATTAATTAAGTTGACTGCAGGATCATTATTATTTTGTTCTTATTGTGTGTTTCATATTATTAAAGTGTAAAAGAGCATTAGTCAAATAAACCAAAATACTGAGAAATTATATAACTAATCATCTATTTATTTTATTTTTTATAAATTTGTAAATTAATATTTTAAAGCTGACTTTTGACTTGATAAATTAATGATTAGAAAAGCTGATTTGGTAAGATTAGGGTTTGGAAGAAAAAAAATATTTAAAGTGTAAGGCATCTATGGTTTGTTTAATTAGATGAAGCTCATTTCTGTAGCTTCCACTCCATCAGTGAACACCATTCCTGTTTCAGTCTTCATTGCTTCTTCAATCTTGCTCAGAAGCCACTACATACAATAAAAAGTTATTAAAAAAAAGTTTACAAGCATGTAAAAAAATGGGAATTTAAAACACTACCGTGCAAACCTCCGCACTGTAAATAGGAATTACAAATTCTTTTGAGGATGCAGAATGAAACATTTGCATTTTCTTCCGAGGTACATTTTTCAGAGTAAACATGAGCCCTCGTTCAACAAGATCTGGTGGTTGAGCAAAATCTTCCCAAATATAAGTCCATTCCGTCTACAGAATAAAAATATACATATATATATATTTCTTATTAAGAAATTAATCAGTCAAACAACTTACTCCCCATCCCCCAAATAATTCATCTCGTTTTAGGTACATTAACCGTTTGTTTGTGAGTAGCACCACATAAAGTCCGTGAGGATTTATTAAAGCGTGAGCAATATATGAGTCTGTCTTTGAGTACTTTCCCTTTTCAAGTTCCTGGAAAACAACAGTTAATTAAAATTAATTCGATTCGCTCAAATATAATTAGTTTTAAGCAAACAAAACTAACAAACAAAAGTTGAACTCCTTCAGCTTCATGTTTTACATATGGCTGGAGAACAGAATCTGGAGGAATGCATCGAGGGGGACGCATTCGATGGACTTCCACATTTGATGATGAGCATCTAAAACAAAATCAATTAATTAATATGCAAATAATGTTAATTTAGCTGGCACCTACTTTTTAACAGCATCAAAAGATCCGCTTGCAAAATCAACCACACCAGCTGCAGGTCTTGCCACGAGACCAATTGTACCTTTTCCAATTCCTTTAAAAAATCCTCCGATTCCGTCTTCTTTTGCACCACGAATTGGTTTAGTTACGAAACCGCTCAATCCATCCACAAAACCCTATAAAATACAATAATTCAAGCAACACAATAAATATAACTATCAACTATATTAATTGTTAGTATTAATACCATAACTAATCCTTTTCCAGATCTTGCAAGTCCTTCTGCAGCATCTCCTCGATGGTGCATATTTTCCCGGCGTTTCTTTTGATATTCTTCATCCATTGTAAGGGCAGCGATGCCTTTTCCTAGCGTTCCAGTGATTTTTGAAAAAGCTCCTGCTGCCCCTCCAACTGTGCTTCCAAGCAAACTTTTTACTCCGAGAGCTAAACCTTCCGCAAACTCTCCTGGACCTTGAATAGCTCCCTAAGAAAATAAAATAAATTTGAGAATCAGCTCTCAAGCTAGATAAATAAATAAACTAAATTAAAAAGAAAGTTTACTTGAAGAGGTTCATAGAAAAATGCTTCAACTCCACTTGCGACCCCAAGAGCAAGGCCATAAGGATTTCCAAGTACGTCTAATCCCAAAACTAAAACGTAAAGCTGTTTTATTGCTTGAGATGTGTAATGGGAGTAAACTTCATTTGTTAGTTGTTCCCCAGACAGAAACGTGTGTTGCAGTTCGAGACATGATAATCTGTAAAATATCAAATTGGTTTGCTTTAATTTTTTAACCCCATTTTTAAGGTATACAATAGTATTACTTGAAGATAACGTCTTGAATTTCAGTAAGAGTCACACCAACACTTGCAAGTACCAAGTTGAGAAAGTGATTTGATAGTTGAGCAGATCCACCCATCGAGAAACTTATGTGCATCTAATTTCATTAATATAAATTAAGATTTACATTGATAATATTCAACAATTCAACTATTATGAAATTATGGCCTTTTCAGATACCTTTAATGGAGAAAAGTGCAAAAAATCGTAGAAATGTTTCAACCCTTGAGAAACAATTTGTCGCTCGAGAATATCATCCATTTTCATACATGCTTCCGTAAATTCTGCATTAAACTTATTAATCTATAAAACATTTAAATTCTATATTAGTAAATTATTTTTATTTTTATTTCGATTTAAAAAAAAAAAACTAACCAAAGTTTGCTGTCTAGATGCCGAACTGCCACTAAACATTTCAACCAGGGCGTTGACAAAAGAAATATCCAACTTTATATGAAATTCTTGGACGAGAATCTTGAAATATTTGAACTGCTGCACATAACTGTGTGCATTGATACGCTGCATGACGCTAACTTCGGCAAATGGCTTGGGCACATCTATAAAACATTTACGATTTTAACAGTCTTAAATTTAAAATGTATTTAAATAGTAAACAAGTACTTACCAACTGCGGAGACACTTTTGGGTGGAGGGACAGGAGCAAATACAACTCGGAAAATGGTATCTGCCAACTGATTGTCAATTTGAAGACGATTGATTTTAGCATGAAATTGAATAGAATTTGGCAACGTTTTATAATGCAGCCAAATTCCAGTTTGGAAGACTCTTCTAATATTCTTTTGATTTGGCTTGTTCATCATCATTGTAGCAAAATCTATTTCAAGCCCAGAATCCAAATTTATGGAAGACTTTGCAGCACTTTGAATAGCCTTTTGATTAAGATAATTTTGATATGCCATCTCAATATTCCGACTGATTTCATATGCAAGAGGTTTAAATCGCTTCTTCTTTCCAGATTTGCTAGACTCCCAACTTATTTCAGAGCTTGCAATTCTCATGTACAACAACTCTCGGAGTTTGTCATTGTCAACCAACGAAACTCCAATTCCATGCAGCATCACGATATATTCCGCAGTCGCAATTTCGTTTTCTCTTGCAGCTTGGAGATAAGAAGTAAGTTCAACATCCGGAGTGAACAATAGAACTCTCTGCAATCCATCCAAAAATGAAATCCAGTAGTAACTTTTATTTCCTACAGAATAAACTCCAAATCCATCTCCAAATAGACGATCATTTCCCTGTGGCTTCTTATCTGCGGCTACAGCCGACCAATGAAGAATTCTTTGACCTAATGGTTCCTTCCACGTGAATAGCTGACACATACGAGGTAACAGAATTGCCATGTCGTCCAACCCTTCTTCACAAATTTCCAAAGGACAATCCTCGGTTGCATTAACAAGAAGAACAGGAGCTTGTCCAGGGATAAAATCTGTGAAAGTTATCACCGTTTTTGATTCTGAATAGTGAATATCCACGTGAATTCCGCCATAGCGAGATGCCAATTGGAGTAGTGTGTGTCGAACTGTGTCATATGTAAACACTTTTGTCTCACTTTTTCGTCCATCCGTCTCAATCACTGCTCGAAGATGGGAGATTGAACTTTGAGGCCAAAAGGGAACGCATGAATTGACCTCCAGGTTAATTATACCTCGCTGGGGTCGTTCTTCTTCTTTTACGCCAACAGGGAACGAACATTGGTTTACAAGATAGAATCTAGGAGTGAAAATAATGTATTTTGTAAGTCCCCATGAACTGAGTTGGATTTCGAGGCCTAGTTGAAAAGATTGGATGGGTGATTTGCATGTTACGGAACCATTGCTTCCTGCCACGTCCAGAGAAAATTTTTCTGACCAATCTGAACCTGCTTTCAAAGCTTCATGACCCACTTTAACAAATGCAGCTTTTTTGGAGAAAAATGCTTTCCCAGGAAAAGAAAACAAGAGGGGGAATTGTTGCGAGGCTGAGTGAAGTTTTTGACCCAACTGTTTGTCATCTCCTTTGTAAATAAGATCTAGGCCAGTACGGTTTATCATCCAGTAAGGAACGTAGATGTTGAGTGTTACTTCATTGTCTTCAGTTTCTCGATGGATCCCAACTGTGAGGATGTCATTTGGATTTCGTTCAGAGACAAATGTCCATTGGGATATTTCAGGGGTTGTAGGTTCCAATTTTATCGGACATTTCCAGGAAATCAAGTTGTAATCTGGAATCTAAAAAAAATAAAAAAAAACAGACAGACACATATAATGCTTGTTAATGTAAAATATATAAATGTGTTAAAAATTAAAACAAACCTTCAGATCTAATTTGCAATATCCTTCTAATGTAACTGGCAAATTAGTGACACAAACACTTGATCCCTTTTCCGCCGCTACGATATCTTCTCCAAAACAATATCCAAGATCCACAGGCAACAAATTATTTATGATCAACGGTGGTTCTAGATAAATATAGCAGCACTGACTAACTAAATTCCTCCGGTTTGTGCTTTCATGCAATGCTTGCAACGCTTCCCCCACAACTTTAATGAAGAAATTTCCTCCATCCTTTCCATCTTTTGATTTGCAAGTAATTTGAGCCACATTTTCTACTTCTTTCAGCACACGCGTCCAAGAGAAAGCATCAGATGAGATTTTGTATCCTTGTGGAGCAAAAAATAGCTCTCCCGTTTTGGTTTGAGTATATGGAATTGGTAGATTTAATTTTTGTCCTGCAATTGATGTCCCTGCGTATCTTGCAATTTTTCCGCTGTCTTCCTTCCAGTATACATCCACATCCAACTGCAAATCGTTCACTAGCTGGACCACACCCCGAAGTGTGACAATTTTAGAACAATCCTTTACCCAAATGTCACAAATGAGACCTAGATGTCCATGTGTTCCTCTTGGTCGGAGAGAGTAATAGCGTTTAGAAGCCCGATTTACGGGAATTTCTTTATGGAAGTCGTAATCATCTATTTCAACTGCAAGCAGCCGCTCTTCTTTACCCTCCTGTTCTCTTAATACAGAAGAATGATGTTTGGTCATATCTGAAGATTCTATAAGTCCCAAATTCACGCTTGTTCCATGTTTCAGTAATACTTCTTCGTATTCTACTCCATTCCGTACGAGGACGAAATATGAGGGACGTCCTTTAGTCTTTATTAGTATCCTTACATCCGAACCAGTGTCATTTACAATAGAGTAGGCAGCTGTGGAAATTGCTTTTTCAGAAATTAGTTTTTTAGTTGCAGCAGCAAAGTCATCTTTCAATATGTCTACAACTTCCAACGCTGTTTTTGTCACGGTCAGTTCTAGAATTGAACTAGATTCCAGAGCAATGCTTGTGTATGATGAGTTTGGCTCTTCATCTCCAGCCATCACTGCAGAAGGATTCACTCGTGAAGAATATTCAAAAAGAAGTTCCCAAGGTTGATGAGCCACCCGACCATGATGTCTGGTTTCCACTGGTTCAATTAGATATTCCCAAAGTCCGAATGTAGCATTGTAATATGCTGCTTCTAATTTGAGACGTCCTGCCACAGTCATATTTGAACTCCAGTCAAACATTTGGAGATCAATGTCCGTTTCGACTAGTACCATCGGCATTGTATTGTTTCCAATTCCAGTTTCGAAAGTAAACACAATGCATCCACTTTCCAGAACAAGGCGTTCACTAACTTTAAGATCTTCGGCTACATTAAACAGTCTGACTTTGTCTTCTTGAACTTTCAACGCCTCTAGTCCAAGCTCGACTGAAGCGTCTGGATTTAGAAACCAAAAATTCAAGTCCTCGTTCTTTTTAACATCCCACAGATCAGAATATTCAACTGCGGAGGTTGCAGCAGCTGCAGCTGCTGATGCTTCTGTTGATGCTCCAATTGTAGAAATGATTTTGAGAAGTAGTTCAAGTGTCCCTGCTGTCATTCGGATAAAAATATCAGAAATGTTGACATCTATTAGTGTTCCAACGGCTTCCGAGTAGTTCAGAACTACTGTAATCGACATGGGACTAATTACTTCGGCCACTGGGGCATGTTGATGGTCGCTGTTGAAATTGCAAGTAGAGAGAACAATGTTTCCAATTGTTCCCATCATGTTTGAGCGTCCATTTAATTCTTGTTGTTTAAGAGAAACTTCGCAATGAAGCATGAGGGCGTTAGATTGTGGACTTTCCATCGACTCTACAAGGATCAACTCTGTTTCCGAAAAGTTTAAAAAAGCCACAAATGGTTCCGTCTCGTACTCTTCCAGTTCCAGACCAATTGTAACTTGAGGGGCATCTCCAGTGGCTTCACGAATTGGTGCTGGATCGTTTTCAGAGTCAAAACGCTCCATTTTAGTTTTGAGGTCAGGCTTTGGAAGTTCGACTTCAGGTTCCGAACGTGTAAAAAAGTCTACGATTTGCAGTAAATAATCCAAACAAAGGACAATTGTTAATGAGCTAGTTTCCAATTTTAGGGTGGAGCCTTTTTTTGTCGCCACGTCGGTTTTGAAACAGAATTTTACTACGGGATTGTTTTCCCCTGTCTCTGCGTCCAGCTTTCGTTGAATTAGATTTGTCACGTTTTTGTCCCCTGGTCGTACATCTTTAAGAATTATGGCTTCAACTGTTATGGGACACTCCATATTTCCATTACTCATTGAGCGCATATTCATTTTCACAGATTCGATAGCAAAATCTGCAAAAGCAGTGGCCTCGTCTCGAGAAACTACACCTGAAGAGTTTTCAAGACTCACGACGCCTTTTTGATACATTATAACTCGCAGTTGGGGGACTTCCACGTTAATTTCCATTGCAGTGTGAACTCCTGGCTCGAAGTCACTTTTAGGATTTACTACAGTTTCTAAACTAGTTCCATCTCGTAAATTGCTTTCTTTTTTCACAGTTTTCCGTCGTTTCCCTTTCTGTTGTTGGCTAGTGTTTACATTTGCAACTGTCCCATGTCCTGTTGTAGGTTCTGGAGTGTATAGAATATTTTCAAAAAGGAGATTCATTAACAGATCGTAATCTTCGTTGCTCGCTCGTAAATATGCCGAGACCAACTTTCCATTTAGTGCCATGTCTGGAGCTTCATGATACCAGTCTGCACTCAGATTTCGAATAATTCCTAATTTGAGAGTTACAGGATCCAGAAGCAGAATTTCGGATTGGACATCTTGCTTTTCAACATCAAAGAACATGCGAGAAAGCCTCATATTTGATAGATTAATGTCCATTGTGTCCAAAATGGCTGTTGCAGATCTTGCAGCCACTTCCTTTGTTGAGAATGAGTTTTTAATAGACAGACAACCAAAGTCGGCAAGAACTCCTTGAGCACTTCTTTCATTTCGAGGAATGAAAACAATGGGAGCATTTAGTTCAATATTTAAAATGATCCGAGATGCAGAACTGTAGGATTGTTCCACACTTTCTTTTGCTGCTGATGCTGCGGCTGCAGATGCATCAATTACAGCTTCTTTAGCTCCAGAAAAATTATTGAGAAATGCCAAAAGTTCGTCCAGTTGACGAGATACGTAGAAAATTTTAGGGGAACCGGTTTCCACTCTTACACTCATGTCATGCTTGTCCATGTTGTAGTAGTTGGGCCCTTTTGTGGCCTCGTCGTAAAGTACTACTTTAATTGCAACAACTTTATCGCTATCCACGCGGACCATATCCCGGTAGATAAATGTTGGATCTAAATTTCGCACTCTTAGATCTTTAAGTTCCATGAGGAGTACGGAATGACCAGTTTTTTGGTTCATGGAAAAATCCATTTCACTAAGAATCGCTTTTATTATATTTTTGTTCTCAGACGAGATTTGGGCTGTTAGGGATTCCATTTTGGCATCAATTTGAAGTAGAATGTCTTCTGGATTTGTATGTTTTTTGGCAACTGATTTTCTCGCAGCTTCTATCTTTTGAAATTGTTTGCTAATTCTTCGAACCCGTTTTGGGGTTAAGATAGAGTCATTGGATCCTGTGGAAATGATAGAAACATTATCCCCTCCTTTTGCGTCCCCAGAAGAAATTTCTAAAACTTGAGTAATTTCATTTCCAAAAGCGATGAAAGATTGAAGTGCTTCTCGATGAAGAATTACATCCAGAGAGGAAATTTCTACTTTTATTAACTGTTTCACCTTTCCAGCCAATTTTACAGGGCAGTCTGGACTTATCTATAAAATTAGTTTGATTTTATCAAACTTAGAAAACAATCAAAATTTAAAAAGGAAAATTACCGAAAACATGTGCATTTTGAAAAGATGCTTTTCAATTCCTAAAGTCATTGGAGTTTTTAGTAGATAGAGCGGCCCTTCATTCCCTGGGCAGTTATTTTGTAAGGCACAAAGGGTAAGTCCCCCAACAGCAACATCCACCGCTGAACTAAATGTTTTGCTTGTCATTTTTGCTTGAATTTGCTTCAATTCAAAATCCACAAATGGCAACAGTTCATTTTCCATTCCTCCTCTGGCTTTTGAAACTCGGATTTGAATAGCTGTTGGTAAAACAAAAAGTAGTTAGAAAATTGACAATGTAACATTTATTATTTTTTTTAAACTCACATTCTAAAGTAAACTTTAACATCAACTCTACAAATTCAGCCATTGTTTTCTCCTTTGCATCAGTTTTTCGTTTCACTTTGTCATATGTGATTTTGGAAATTGCATAGGATTGGGAGACTGTAGGATCCTCATAAATCTGAAAATGTATGTTGCATTTAGCTGATTTAGCCTCTTAAGTTTTAAAATTAGCCAACTTTTAAACAAAAAAATAAATTACCGTGTTTAGAATTGGTGGCGCGTTGCTTATATTCCCACCTGCAGCAGAATCAGGTACATCAGCTTTGGGAAAAGGCAAAGTAATAATAAGTTTAAGAAGTTCAGCCAATCGATGCTCAGAAAGATCAAGATCCAACTTTGGAAGACTGCCTTCAAGTTGCAATCGAGGAAATCGGGGATCTTCAGGAATTAGAGACTGATCCATTTGAAGAATTAGTTGACTAGATTTCACAAGCGACTGAGGTACTTTTCCAATTGTCCCCGAGCTAAGTTTATTTTTAGCAATTGTGGAAGCAAAATTTTCTCCAGGAAGGGCAAGAAAAACTTGAAACTCTCTCAGCTCAATAATCATGGTATCATAAGCCACTTTCTTCATTGCAATGTAATATGCAGCATCATCCAACTCTGCCATTGGTTTCATAATTGTCTTTTCACCAGGAGCAGAACGTTTTCGTGGCTTGCTTTGAATTTTAAGTTCGCCCAAATCCACTACGAGCACGCTTACATCTCTAAAATACACAGTATATTAGTTATTGTAGTAAATAAAGATATTTAATTTGTTTACTCTTGAAGAATTCCTCCTCGAGGAATAAGAAAGTAAGGGGCCACAAGATCAATATTTAAATCAATTTCTCCCCTAGTTTCCACAAGATGCTGAAGTCCAGCTGCAGAAGATTCACGCCACTCGTTAAATGTTGAAACTGCAGCAGCTTGCAATCTAAATTAAACATTTGTTTTATTGGAATAATTTTAAAAATTTACAACATTTAGTTTCCTTACTTGCTTAGTTGCATTTCAGGAGGAAGTGCAAAACAACGAGCTAAATGTACAACAGTTTTTCCATGATATACAACTTCAATTGGTTGTGCTGCAACTTTTAGCCGTTGGTTTGCTTGAGTATGAAGAGGATTGCTTTCAAAATAAATTTCCAACAAATTGCTAGTGCTTGACTTGGTTTTTGAGGTGATCATCTTTACAGGGGTTTTACTATGTCGATCTTTCATTCCTTCAGCTTCAAAACTTTCCATTAGCACGTCAACTTGAAGCCCGTTTTTAACTGGACGTGTTTCAACCCTGAATTTAAAAAAAATATTTTTTGATAAACATAATCATACAAATAAAAGTATTTATACAATTTTATTATTACTTTGTCTCCACTCCATCAACTAAAAGTTTAAGAATGGTTTGACCTTTGGTCTTTGATAGTGCATCTTTTATTACAAGTTTGAGCCGATTTAATCTGAATTTCAACATCATTTCTTTATACTCTTCGGGATAGTCCAATGGCAGGGCATTTTCAGAGTAATCAATTGCAGCATAAAGTTTGGCTTTTTCTTCTGGGGTCAAAGCCACTTCAAACTTGTGGACAATATCCCCAACTCCTGAAGGATTAGATCCGGCTCCATTAGCCGCAGAATCTCCACCCAACCATCCAGTCCATGAAGAAAACCAGCCACCACTTGCTCGATTTTTATCATCTTCCGCTTTTTGTTTGCCCTCACGTTCGATTTTTACTTCAACTTGTTTTCTTACTAAAGTTAAATTGAAGACATCCAACTCTTTTTCACAAACATTTAGGCTTTGAATTGTCTCTGGTTTCAATTTTCGAATAGTTAGTTTCTTATAGTAGGCATCTGCATATGTACGACAAAGATTGCGATGTCGCTTCATGTGTAGCCAGTCCCAATTCTGACGCCGACGACGAACCTGTTCTTCCATGATGCATTTAAAGGCGAATTTCCACCAATCTTTATAGTGACCCTTGTGAATGTTAATGGCAGGGCGATATTTTCTATAATACGAGGCTCTGGTCATGAAATCCAGAGATTCTATTAATTCCATAATATCTTGGAATTGAAGATTTGTTAGACCTAAAATAAACAATGGAATTATTATTTGTTTTTTGTGTCAAGAAGAATGTACCTAAACCCAATTCTTCCATGACTAGATCCACATTAAATTTTGGCTTTGAAAAAGGTTCTGCTGATCTCTCAGGATTTGGAGTAAGCAGAACTTTGGCAGTTGAAGATATCGGACCCAAAACTAAAAATATATTTTTTTTAAATAACAATCATCATATTCGTTATCAGAAACACTTTTTAAAAAACAAATTCACATACTATAGGTAAAATTGGGATTTTCTTCCAAAACTTGTTCCTTCAAAGCTTCAATCATTTCTGATTTAAGTGGCTTTTTCTGTAAAAGTGTCGTATCTGAATTCCAATACAACGCCAGTCCTTCTAACTTGGCCATTTTATTCACAGTTTCAACAACTTCTGTTATCACCATCGGTGCCCAATCTGTATTTGTAGTTTCTACATGAAGATTTTTAAGTATGACACCAAATCCAAAGGGACTTTCTGGCTTGGTCACGTCGTCTTCATATCTGATATGTATGCAGTCTATTCGGATTTGAACATTTTTGATTATCTGGGTAATGAGCTTTTCTGTAAATGTGTCTTCCTGTTGAGCCACCGGTCCTTCTGCAATTTAATAACGGGGTTTGAATACTTATCAATAATAATTAGGTGTATATTTTTGGGAAAATTACCCATTTTTTGCCTTTCCCTTGCTCTAATTTCGTCTAATCTAGTGAGTTCTTTTTCTTTTGCGGCTTTCGCAGTCTTTTCTTCTGCGTCTTCATTGTATTTTACAGAATAGGAAGGAGTGACTAGGAGAAGGAGATTTTGAAGGTTGAGTTCAACAGGGGACGTGTAAAGGGACTGCCAAGGGATCTTCATACGCAGGCTTCCAACTTTTCCTACGACGACCTTGAAGGGAAGCCCCAAATCGTCCATTGCTGAATGTTTGAGAAGCAACTCTCGAAGGACCACATCCCCTGATCATTGATAATAATAATGGATAATAATTAGTTAACTATCATTGTCTTTAATTATTGTCCTTTACCTCCCCATATTCCTAATTTTAGCTGTGATGTGTCCAAGTTCTCAAAGTAATCTCCCAAAAGCCGGTTTAGAATGTCGACAACGATGCTCTCGAAGACCATTTTGAACTAATTTCTGAAAATTAGATTAACAACAATTAAATGTGCGTTTTAGTTTTGACAATGTCATTGTGACTTTGTGACATCATCTCGGATGAGTAATCCGCTAATTTAATTTAATGGTTAAAACTTACCAAAGTGTTAAGCTAAAGCTGCCTATGATTATAAATATTTATTTTGGGGTTATCAAAAGACATAATTATTGCACAATCTGGTTTTATTTTGCCGTGGGAGTTTATATTTACACAGATGCTCGTTTTTTGTTTTTCTCTGCGTTAGTTTTAAAATTTCATCTCATATTCTCAACTTTCCCAAAAAGGTGATATTATAAAATTTATAAATAATTGTCTCACATAATGCAGAATGATAAATTTCCAATAAACGTACCAATCTTGTCAGAATAATTAATTAGCAGATGCTTTAATGTTGACTGTTTAATTGGGACAGTTAAGAAAGCAAATGGTGAATGAATGGTATTTTACGGAAGCCGTGTCATGTTCGGCAACTTGCCAACGGCAAGTGGACACCAAAAAGAAATAATTTAGATCTGTTATTGAAATAAAACCTTAACTAAACAAATGGTCGGAACGACGATAGTTTCCAACTTACAACTTATCTAAAGTTTAGATCATCCAGCTAAATGGATAGATGAGGGAGGGTGAGACAGTCTCAATCTGCCTCAAAAACCATATTCTCCCATTGTGTTGTGTTGTGTTCCGAGCTCTTGGTTACGGGCAGCTTCACTTTCTCCAGTAGTTCATTTCTCATTAAGTCAATTTCAAATATTTCAACTTATTGATATGTGGCCCTTTCTTTTGTCACAATAATGACACCTACTTGTTTCCTCTTTTTCCTGGGACTATTAGCTATTGTTTTGGGGGATGGGGATGATTTGGGGATCAAGTTTGACCCTCCTACGTCTTGCAGCTCGGCCCAGAACGAGACCTTTTCCTGGGCAGCTTTACAATGTGTCAGATGTCAATGGAGAACCAAAGATTCGCCAGATTGTGAGCATCTTAATGATAGATTACAAAAATAGTACAAACAATACAATGTTTTAATATCGTAGATTGTCCCTGCCCATCAAACATGAGGGTAATTGATGCAACAAAATCGTGCAGCAAATGTCCAGAGAACTCTATGCTCTACGATGGCGTCCACTGCCTCAAATGCAGTAGCATAAATCCCTACAGCCAAACACTGGAAAGGTGTCAACCATGTCCTCCAGGACACATTGAAGGTACACTTTTAAAATAAAACGGATAAAATAAAATGGACTCGTTAATTAACGATAAAACTAACCCTTTTCAATAACCCAATATAGTGGCCTATAGCTCAAATGGGACAGCACTTAAAGAACTTGTTTGCACACTCTGTGCCCCAGGATATCACCCATCCTCCTCTGGAAGGACTTGTGTCCCCTGCCATCCTTCATTCCCATTCTTAAACGGAAGCTGTATTTGTCCTGAAGTTTCCCATAACAAATACGGGGGGATTTGTTTTACCGCAGCCGAGCTCTCAGATCCGCCATTCGATTCGAAATCCGCATACAAATTAGAATACGAAGGGGGTCAACGAGTGGAGTCTCCACTGTTAAGAGAACATTTGGAAGCGTCCTTCTATCTCTGTAAGGGACGTGGAAATCAAACTGCGTGCTCCATGCTCTCTTCCATGTGTACCCTTAACCTCCACAGCTATGGCGAAGATTGGAGTCCATGTAAACTTTATCGTGGCGTTCTGAGTTCCGTGAGTCATCCACCGCCCCATGTACCAAAGCTATATTACAGCGACGTTGAAGCTCCATCAGTCCTCATAAGGGCAAACAGCATTCCCCAAACGCATGACACTGAATACGACGCACACTCCTCTGATATCAATATCACTCTGGCACAGTTCTCTTTTTCCGGGGAATTTCTTGGTCTTGCACCAATTGAGGAGTTGATCCCTTGCAAAAAACCTACAAAGGTGCTTGCAGCAGGAAGAAAATTTGGGACAAATTTTAAAGCCAAATGCGAGTTTAGATTAAAGGATGCGTTTGGGAAGGATAACAATAATGAAATGGCCTTTCTGGACCCTTACGCTAGCTACGGAAAGGGAAAGCACATCCAGTTGTATCCAGTGCCAATTAAGATACTCAACTTTAAAAGGAACGGGGTCAAGGTCAACAGCATGGAAGATAAATATCAGTGGCAATTTGTCCGGCGATTTTTCATGTTAGATACACTTGGATCCATTGAAACGGGAGAGAATGAAATAAGGAATCCAAAAACGGTCCGATACCTTAAAAGTCTGCATGTCAGCGTTCAGCTACAGAATAGCAAAGAGCCTGGGAAAATTTATGTCCCCTTGCTAACCTTGGAATATGACGACGTTCCCTTCAGCTCGAATGAAGTTGTTAGTTTTGAATATTCTGTCAACTATTTCATGGATATGAGTCGGTCTATTGAAGACATTAAAATTTCTATCGGTGTCCTCTCTGCTTTGGCTGTTCTTTGGAGTGCAATCCAAGCCTGGAGTTGGAATCGGAGAAATGGCCAACTAGAAATTGATCTTAGTACCATTTCCAATTTGCTTGTAATTGCATGTGGGAATTTGGCCGACGTTTTCTTTGTTGTTTGTTTTGCAACGGGATTATTTTGGTTTGTATTCTTCAAACGACAAGTTGCAGTACACGTCTTTCTACCAGATTCATATCAAGAGAGACTTGTAAGAGATTTGCTAATTTCTTCTTTCGCACTCAAGGTAATTTATTAGCTATTGCTGACCTATTAAAACTTTAAATTAACGATTTTTAAATTTCTAGATTGTAGCAATCTTCGAATTGATTCGCAAGCAGTCATCCGTAGATATTTTCTTTATCGATTGGGAGCGTCCTAAAGTGAAAAATTCCGTGGGATCTCAAAAACCTGATGCACCCACTGCGGAAAAAGGTGACAAATCAAGTGAAGAAAATGTAAGCATCTGGCGAACGTACTTTATAGCCAACGAATGGAACGAGATCCAAACAACTCGGCGGATCAACATGGCAGGGCAACTTCTGGCTTCTTTGTTTTTCCTTGAAGTTCTCGGCTTTCGCTTTTGGGGCCTCCATTGGCCACTTGAAGATTTGAGTCCCGACCCCGAGATAATCCTTCATATTCCATATAGTACAACGTCTCGTTTCGTAGTAGCCACTCTTGTCTTTGGTATCGTAGGACTAGTCCAATGGCTTTTCAAACTTGGGTTCTACGAACGCTACGTAGAAAATGAAATACAGGACTTTGTGGACCTC
Organism: Proisotoma minuta; assembly: GCA_034698145.1. NCBI lineage: Eukaryota > Metazoa > Arthropoda > Collembola > Entomobryomorpha > Isotomidae > Proisotoma > Proisotoma minuta. Next base: position 41,437 of record JAQIXN010000358.1, read on the forward strand.
TGTACAATGGGAAATATTAGTGTGGTCATCCTGGCTGGAAAACAACATGGCTATTATATTCATGGAAGGTAAACTTTGTTTCTTTTTAAAACGAAAAATGGAAATATTTTTTTTTCATTCAGATCTGTTCACGGATTTGCTGACACTGACATGCAAACGATGATTGAGCAATTGCATAGAGAAGAAGAGGATCTTTGTGGGCGTCGAGGGTTGTTGCCTCAAACTGATCAACAAACGTTTCTCATATCTGTTCCTACAAGCTTCAGAACTGTATATAACCAAGTTCTTCAGCCTCTTTATGCTGTAAAAGATCAAAAAATCACTTTCTTCATCTAAAATCTAAATTGATATGTTTTTATAGAGCTCATCATCCTCTGCCGTGTTTGCAAAAAGGGGGGCAAAAAGTTCTGGGTCATCTTCAGGGGGCGTGGGGAATAAGGGTTCAAACTTAAGCATCCACGCCTACCACTCTATGAATAGATTTCTCACGGCGTTTCTGGAGCACGCTCTCAGCGATTTGGATTATGACATTACAAAGAAAACATTTTTCGAAAGCTTGTTGGACATGGAGTTCAATGAAGTCGGGAGTGATCGTGCTGTATTTTATACAGGTTTGTTTAAAATTTAGTGACCATAAATAGAAAACTTTCTAATGAAAATAAAATAAAACTACTGGTATGTATGTAATTTGCAATTACAGACGATGGCCATTCTTTTGACTCTGTGTTGTTTTACGGACACGAACGAACCCTCTTTCTATTTGAGTTGTACGTTTTCATTTTTGTGGACATTTTGTCACATAACTTTGTTCTAGCTGGAGTCGTTGTCCTCATAGTTGATATGGTATAAGAATTGAGAAAATTAAACTAATTAAGATTTGATTGATCTGAATTTTCTGCAGATATTGACGAGGATCCGAAACTTTTTCGGGAAAAAGAATCTGGCAAGGAAGACGCTCATTGATGGCCGATTTCTCATCTAGTTTATACTTACTTTATATACTTACATGAATCTCAATAACAATATTTTAAGAGTTGTGTAAAAATAAATATTTTGTGACTTTTGAAATATTTGGCAAGTTATTACACAACTTAAGAATAAAACGACGTTTGTCACATTCAGGTGCCAAAAGATGCATCCGTACTTTACAAGTTGCATAACATAATGTATATAAATATGACCAGTTTTGGCAATGAGCATAATGTAAAATGAAGTATTTCAAATTTAATTCCGTTTTCTTTCCCATTATTATCGCTTTGAACTTCTTAATTAGTGACACCATTGTTTCGTCGCACTTTACATCATGGTACTTCTTTCCTGGACCCACCCAAGTTGTTGCAGTCGGACTATTTTTCCTAAAGGTATACAAATTTCTAATGAACAATATTTTCTTGCATTAATTTTTTTTAAAATAATTTGTCCAAAAATAGGTAATGGCAATTCAATTAGCCGTCGCTCACGGGATTCTCATGCCCCCTCACAATCCAATTTACTTTGGAAGAAGAAAACGACCCAAGAAACATTCCCCGTCTATTTTGTATTTAAATCCTGTTTATTGATGTCTAAACACCACTGAAAACTGCGACAC
>JAQIXN010000359.1:0-42874 GCA_034698145.1 Proisotoma minuta
GAGTCTTGGACTGTCCCTCCACTGCTGTTGGAGTCTTCGGAGACTGGGTCTGAAGGTGGAGGAGGGGGTGGGGCGTCCCCAAGAATAATATCGGGCACATCCGGTAAAATATTTCGGGTACATTGGAGGAGATAATTACGCAGAAACAAGCCTCTTAGGGGATGTTGTACACCACGACACATCTCAACCATGTCCTTTAGCACATCCCGACAAAGAACAGGTTTGGTTTTAATGTATACTAACCCAACTGTGATGAGCAGATATCTACAAATAATCGAATTTATATTTTAAAAATAATTATTATTTTGATTTTAAAAAGATTATTTAAAAAACTCACAGCCTTGGGACAATGTTCCCTGCATATTGAACTAATTCGTACAAGTCAGAAACTTGTCGTCCCTTTTGAAATTCGTCAACAAGATATAGTTCTAAATGGCGAAGTTCATCAGTGATTGCCATATCTAAAAGTGACAACAATTTATTTTTTAGTACATACTTTGGAGCTTCTTGCTAATTTGTATATATTCTAAATAGCTTACATAATTCATAATAACTCTTTGGCGACAGCATCGACGTCCTCAATTCGCCCAACATTGTGGACGCATGTTTGAGACCATCCATAAGACGACCCTTGTCCAAACATCGTTTCATTTGGAAGGATTGCATCTTAACAATGCCAAGGGCCTCGTCAAGAAGCTTGTCCTGTTCGTCAGGAGGGGACGACAATTGAGGGGCTGTAGGCTACAACAATATGAAAAACAATCAACAACAATTAACCAACAGAGTACACGTCTTACCATTTTATTATTGTTCTTTTGTTGGTGACAAACAATACAATACAACTACTACACTGTTTTAATACCCCGCTAGCTCTCCGCCCATAATAATCCAATTGTCATGCATTTTCATATCTTAATTTCATATCCTTAATTTATTTAAAAGTCTTGACTATTATCATAATATTAATCTTCTTAAATATTAAATAATCTTAATAAATCCATGCATGTTTTTATTAGCCTCTACTCGAACATGGTAGTAACATATTTAGTTCATACAATCAAGTTGATTGATTCAATTCCAACTAGAAATGTGTATATGCATCATAGTCTATAGCAAAACAGAAGAACTACCATTCTTTGAAGCAGTTTCCAATTGGATCATTTGCACATGAAATTGTACCAATACGACCAAATATGTCACGATCACTCCAGATATCTACATGCAAACAGTTACAAATCAAATTATAATATGCCATAGTTTTGTATAAAGGCTATTACGGCAGTTAACGAGGGTTTGGATACTGTAAAGTAGCCAAGGGCAGAGAGCGTCAAGGGATTGTCTCTCACGTAGCTGATGATTTGTCCCAAACTGTAATCAGGACAAAAGACACTTTTGTTTCTTCTCCTGCTTCCATCCAACAACTTCCATCTTAGGTGCAAAAGACGATCTGCAAGTAATTTACAAGCATCCGGCAAACTTTGGGCCATGTAACCCACACAAATCATCTTTGAAATTATGATTGAAGCCGTGACCACAGCCCCAAGAAAACGGTTGTCAAGTCCAAACCTCGTAAGAGCTGCGAGGGCCAAGAACACATTGAGACAAAATGTTAAAGTGTGATCCAGAAAAATAATCAACGTCACTGCCCCCGTCAATCCTTCAGCATGCTTCCAAACTGCAGACATTTCAAAATATGACTCTATCAAATTCTCCATTTCTTTTTCATTTATTATTTCCATTTCATCCGACTGTTGATGATGAGTTGGTTTGTTTGTTGATATTTTATCAGTGTATTTGAGATTGGACATGAGAAGTTGTTCTATGTTAAAGTTCAGCCGTGGAACTTTGTCAGCTCCATCATCAACTAACTGGACTGCTTCCTCTTTCTTTAATTGTTTCCCTTGTTCGCATTCCACTTGGAGGAAATGGGTAAATGTCCCCATAAACGCAAGCAACAAAAAGGATGCGACTTCCAAGCCCGACTCTAGGGAGAAGAATATCATGCTTTGTTCTTGTAATAAAGCCACTAGTTCCTCCTCCCATTTTAGGGGACAGGAGGAGGCTACAAGGGACAATAGTCGGGTTCCAGAAATGCTTAGTTCTCTGGAGACAAGGGAAATGGCCATGAGACAGAGGTAAAGTTGCTCGTAATTTGTCCAACGCTGGAAACTTGTTCGCCATTTTGCAGTCCCGTGTTTCATGTGGTTGCTGAGGCAGTGGAAGATTGACCTCATCCTCCAACATCCAACCACACCCATCAGCCGAACAATCAAATTCACCACAAAGCCTTCGATTTGAGTGGCAGCTGAAAAGCAAAATATAATGCATGAAAACGTATTGGATAAAAAAAACTATGTATACATACAGATAACAATGTCAACAACAACACTTGGGCTTCCTGGGAAAGTCTCATTAAAATGTGGGGGTGGTGGTGGGAGCAATGCAGGGGGCAAGCAGCCATGTCCTCCTTCCTCTTCCCCTGGGCGGTGAAATGAAGGTGGCTTTTTCATTTCAGGAGGACACTTTAGTGACATGAAGATGACATTGGCCAATGTAAGACTCATCCCAAAAATTGCAATGAGGGTGTAAAATGAGCAGAACCATGGATGACCTTCTTCAAAAGTCCCTGGGTATAGGAGAAGCCCTTTAGAGAGCCCTTTAAGGATTTTTCCCTTGTTCAACATTTTCAGTTGAATACGATTCATCGATTGAAGGATTTTTTAACAAGTTATGTGCCATTGAATAATATAAGTGTTGTTAAAAGCTTTTTCGTTGAAATCATTTATGAAATGAAAAAATCGCTAATGGATCAAAAGAAAGAGACCACTTATCGTTCACTTAGGAAAATAGGAAATTGTTGTCGGTGAAACAAATTTATTATTTCGTCACACTCTTTGACTTCAACTCAGTTACTTGCGGACTAAAATACTAAATATCAAAAATTAAGCTCCCAAAAGTGGCGTCGTCTCTTCCGAACTTTCTGCTGATGCTGACCTAAATTTTATAAATAAACTCAATTAAAATAAATTCAATGCACCCTTTTTCTCTTAGAAATTTTTTCCAAGATTCTCTTACGTGTCTGGAGTGGGAGTGTTGCATCCGCAAATTGTCTCTACAATAGTGTCTAGCAGTCCTCCTGCGGTGGAACTCTCTCTCTCTCTGGGTCCAATTCCATCTCCCACACTGGATTGTCTGGAGAGGGAGCGAGGATTTACGTTGTGGGTGCAACAGCTAATAGAGTACGGTGGAGAGGGTGGAGCAGTGTCCAGCAGTTGGTCCACCCCCATTATAAATTCTTGAAGGGCAGTTCTCGGAAATCCTTCTTGATAGTAGAGTTTTATTGTTTCGTAGGCATCCATTATGAGGGCGATGAAGAGGGAGAGAACCACGTAGATAAAGAGACTGATGAATGTGTAGAGGTAGAGACGACAGAACCACCACAACAAGGTTGATTTTGAAGACATTCCCGCAAACGTTGCAAACATGTCGTCTCCGTTTATCAGAGCAAATAAACATTCGGATGTGGTGGATAGCGTTGAGAACTAAACAAGACAAAAATAAAGTTTACTACTAAAACGTGATAAAAGGATAAAACTAATCCATTTACCTTAAGATGATATGGCCCAAAAATTAGCCATCCGCAAAATGTGAATCCAGCATAAATCAAAATGGCACAAATAAGAAATCGCATCACGTTTGGTGTGGCTCTTTTTAGCGTAAGAATGAGAACATTGTACGTTCTGAAGAATCCGAGATATCGCAGCACTCCAAACCAAACGAATAAATTTCCAACGCCTAAAAGCAGGCTGCAAATGTTCCAAGCTTCTCCTGTAAGCTCCTGGAAAAATAACAAATAAAGAAATTTATAAAATTTTTAATAAAAATATTTTTCAAAGCTCACCTTATTTTCAATTTGCTCTTTAATAGCTGATCCAATAATGATGAGAATATCGTTAAATATAATGAGTAAATACCAAAAATTAAGAAATTCCAGTCTATCGTGAACATTGAGATCTTGATTAAAGTATCTCTTGAAAAATGCAACTATTTCCTATGCACATTTAAAAAAACACAATCACCAATTGGCATTCATTTTCTATTATATAAAGAAAGACTTACAGCTTTGAGTAGCTGCGCCCTATAAATGGCCCGGCAGCACAAGACTAGTGACAAAGTACAGATTCCAATGACGATATAATTAACTCCGCTACGTCCTAAGCGCTCCAGTCTATTATCCGCTGCAATATAAAAATCATTACGACAAATAACTTTGGAGGACTAAAAAACCGACCTATATAATCCGCATCACCTTTGCATTTCAGGCGAGTGGGCTGAGCCTCCAATGTCACCAGAGTTTGTCCATCGTGGTCTCGGTTATTGAAAAATATCTGTGAATATAAATATAACAATGAATTGTTTGATTACAAAAAAAGCAATAAATAGAACTCACATCAATATCAAACTGGAAACAATCTGGTGACTTGAAAGGTCCCAAGTCTCTAAATCGAACAGTTTTGAGAACAAAGCTTAAATGGCCTTCTAACAATGAGTCAAAGCTTATGGACGCATTGTATCTCTTCAAAAATTGTTCTGAGGAAAAACTCGCGTTTGCAACTGCTTCTGGTGGGATTTCAAGTGTCTTCATTTCCGTTTTACTGTCAAAGGTGTAGCTCTCGTTGAAACCAAAAATTACGCCATTGGAATATTTTTCTACGGAAAATAACATTGGGGCCACTGTGTTATTTTTCGTTGGGTAGAAATAAGGTCCAATTGCTACATTTTCAATTTGGCCATACTAGAAAAGTAAAACAAAGTAGCCATTAGTTTAAGTAATTTTTCAATACAACTTAAAAAACAAGGATTTTGTATTTCCTCTTACAACTTGAACTGCATAGTCAAAATAATCATAAAAGTCTTGTTTGGTGTAGACAGCAAGCGGCCCTGTTGTTGGGGGGTATGAAGTTATCTCTCGACTAGTGTCCCAATTCTTGATAAAAAGATGTGAGAAGGTTATTTTATTGTCCCATGTGTAATTCACGCTGGCATAACGATAGCTAGCAAAAAGGCACAATTGGAATGTCACAAAGAATATCTTGACAAGTTGGACGGTCAATTTATAAGGGAACTGTCGCCTCGTTTCCCATTTTTCCAAAGGGTTCATGAAAAAGTAGCGAAGCTTCCTCCGCATTTTTTCCAAACTTGCTGAGCTTGCTGTGGACATGTTGTTGGCAACTCCTCCCCCTTCCAATAAACTGTTGCCACTGACAACGCTTGCTCTCCGCTCCCGAACACTCCCGTTCAAACTCCCGTAGCGAGTTACTGCAAATATCAACACACAAATTAGTTTAATTACCTAATCAAAGACAAACCATTAAAATAGATATACCTTCTAACAGAAATTTACTATCCATTAAATTTTTAATGTCAACTAAACAAATACACGTTTAACACGCAACAATCAAAACTAGACTAAACTAAAGTAAAGGATTAAGGAAACGGCTGGACAAAGAAGACCCTTCTTTTTAAAAATGTTAATCCTTTTTTCTGGATTTCCCAAAATAGCTTTCTAAATCTAAAAATTGGGAAAACCCATGAGTAATGAGTCTACATCTTGTCTGATTATTTGGAGAGTTGAAAGCAGTCAAATTAAAATGATTCAAGCCATTAATAATTAGTTAGTTGATGGAAAATTTGATATTGAATAACATGTGGCACCTACCATCACAATAATCTTCCGTCATGAATCCAAAGATGAGCGGAGTGACGAGAGATCATTGACGAAGGCTGGGATTTGCGTCCAAGGCCAAAGGTTATCCACCCTCCGAACCAAACACACTGAAATAGTTATTAAATTATGGTGTAATTAGATAGACAGTTGGCTGTAAGCAGTCTGGGTGATATGGATGACCCATGACCTTTAAATAAAGTTATTAACATAATTATCTAATTAAGACAAGTTTAGTACAAGCAAATAAAGTTGTTTATTTACTTGGTTAACAAAAAAACATACATTTGGTGGTTGAGGGGAGTAGAGACCATTAATACTCAGAATGTCACACTTTTTAAAATTAATGAAATCATTAATTACACTAAACAATTAACTTTTTTCTTCATGGATGAAAGAGAAAATAATACGCCTCAAAGGAAAACGAATTTTGCGCTGCCGTTTTGAGACGGCATAATCTCTGTTTATTACATGTTAAGTTTACCAATTAAAGATAAAATTTAATTAAAATTATTCGTCATCTTCTTGGTCATCCGCTGTGACAGGGTCTTTACTTTTCCCTCCCTCAGTGTCGAAATAGCGTTTTAACTGTTTCTTTGTCGAGGTGGGTCCAGAAGAAGAAGAGCTGCTTCCCAGATTATATTGTTTTGCAACCTTTTCTCTCAGTTCGTCCACTGTGGCGTCTTTTTGGGCCCATTCCAATACCAGACGACGACCGTAGAGATGAGTGGATTTTGAAAGTGTCTCAAATGCAGCCTGCAAAATATAGATTAGAAACGCCCCTTGGAGGAGATAAAAGAAAAAAAAATTACCTTAGCATTTGCTTCAACGAAAAAGTCGATGAATGCAAATCCTCTGTGCTGGGATTCTCCCATGATTTTCTTTGGCATTCGCACTGCTTTTAATTTACCAAATACCCTGAAAAATAAAATTAAAATATTGGTCAATTAATTTATAGTCAAACAAAGCTAAAATAAATTTTAAAAAAATATCATTACATACTTGAATAAATCTGTAACTTCCTCTTCTGATGCTTGGAATGGGACATTTCGTACTAGAATCTTTGTTCCCTTCTTTGTCTCTTCGGATTCTTTAACTTCAGCATCAGACCTAAAAAAATAAAATAATCACAGTAAAATAAAAATCTTACAACTTCACTGGACACTAATAATTAAAAAAATCTTACTGTAAAGTTCGGCTAGACATTTTCAATTCTAGCAAATGATTATTTAGCATGCTCTGATTTAGCGTGGATAAAGCAAGAGTTGCGTCTTTTGCTCGATAGAACTGCACAAAACCAAATCCTTGAGATAATGTTTGACCTGGATTTTTAGGATCTTTTTTCCTAGCTATTGTTGCAGCATAGATGTGACCAATGACTGAAAAGTGTCGCTTAACTTGCTCCTCTGTAGAATTGAAATTGAGATTTTTAACAAATAAAGTTGTCCCCGGTTCTGGGACCATATTCTCGTCCAATGGCTCCAAGGAATGAGTTGTTGGAATATGTGGCATTTCATTACTCTTCTTTGGCTGTTTATCTTTCTCCACTTCCTCTTCAGAGGTTTTCTTTGGAAGGTTAGGTAATTTTGTGCCATCAGCCCCGAATCGGAATACTCCCACAGGGGCCCACTCCAAATAAAGTGGCATACTTTTAAATTTGCTATATGCTAGTCGTTTAAAAGCTATTCGGGCTTCCGCAGGAACCATAAATTCAACTATTGCACTGATTCCAGAGGGAGGCATTACAACTCGAGCCACAACTCCATGTTTTTCAAAAACTTCCCTTAGCTCGTCTTCTTTTGTCCCTGCAGTTAAATTCTTGACAAGTATTGTTGTTGTTGAACGCTCAGCCTTTGCATTTTTTCCATCCCCTTCAAACGCTTCTAAATTGACCCCATTTGATTCGAGAAACTTTTTGGTGTCAGAGACAAGTTCTGTTTCTGCTAGTGCGAGACGAACACCAGCACTGGAAATTCGTTCGTCTTCCGTATCATGTCTGTCCATAAGAAGCTGTTCTCGGGAGACGCCATACTTTTCAGAAGCCAACTCCCCCACTGCATTTATGCCCAAGAACAAACTGTTCCAATTGTGAGCTGAAGATGCTGATTTTTTGAGTTTGGCTTCTTTTTCTCTTTTGTACGAAGATCCTGCTTTAGAACCATCTGAATTTTCTTCATCTTTTGATTTTGCTGGAAGAAGGTGGAGCATTCGTCCTTGGAAAGTGCTCCCATCCAGACAATTAAATGCTTTGGAAGCTTGCTCCGGAAGAAGAAATGAAATGAATGCGAAACCTTTGGAAGATCGAGTTACTTTGTCTACGGGTAAATGCACTTCTGTTACTGGCCCAAACTGAAACAACCAAAAGTTAATTAATTTAATAAATGATTTTTTTTTCTTACAAAACCAATGATTAGTCACAAACCTTTTCAAACTCTTTTCTCAAATCATCTTCTGTTACAGTATACGAGAGGTTTCGGACATATATTCTCCCTGATTCTTCCACTCCTTCTACTTTTTGAAGCAGTTCTTCAGTCTGTGCTTGCCATCGAGAAGTTTTTGCCTCAACATTTCGCGTCACTGCCACTCGAGAGGTGTAAGGTTTGACAGAAATTTGATTTCCGAGTAATATGCTTTTGTTCTTGGATAATGCATTATTCTTTTCTTTTTCTGTAATGAAGCCAACGTATGCAAATCCTCTTAGATTTGGAGGAACCCTATATATTTAGAAATTTAAAATATTGAATATAAAGAAGTGATGCTATTTTATGATATTGTAAACAACCAAAAATAAACTTTTACTATTATTACATTACCTTATAGATTTTGGAATTAAAGGAGAGAAAAACGATTTAATGTCCCTTTTCTTTGCCTTTTTTGGCAGGTCTCGAAGTTTGACAGTGAAAAAACTATCGTCTGGTGGAGGCTTCTTTGCAGTTTTAGATTTTGTCGTTTCTTCTTGTTCTTCCTCCACGTCGTCTTCTCCTTCTTCGGTCACTTTCTCAGTTTTTTGTTTTTCTGATTTTTTACTAACTAATTTCTCGAGGGTGTCTAGCACAGTATCATTTCCCCACTTGGCCTGCTTCTTGTTGTGAACTTCTAAAAATTCGAGAAACTCTGGATCATTTTTTGCCCTTTCTAAAATTTCTTCTTCTTTCTTTTTAATCTTTTTTGGTAATGATAATGAAGCTTCGTCCTCATCTGCAGCCGCAGCATCTTCCTCTCGTTTCTTCTTTCGATCTTTCTTTGTTTTTTGAAATTCTTCATCAATCTTTGCTTTTGTATGCTTGCTCCAGGGTTTGGGTCGTTTTGGATCATCTAATAATTAATGAATAACAATGAATTAAAAGATAACATTTTGATAAAAAAATTTAACGTACTCAAGGGATAGCAAATTTCCACTTTCATTTTAGACTGGCCAAAAAAAGTATTGTCGAAATAATCCCTTGCGCCCTCCGCCTCTTCAGCCGTCTTGAAACCCACAAATGCAAAGTGCCGAAACTTTCCATCCTCAAATCGCTTAAGTTGGACATCAGTAATTGTTCCCTTTGCTGCAAATAACTCTTTAATCTTTGTCTCTGTCGCCTAAACGAACAAGAACAAAGCACAATGGTTTAAAAATCAATTTAATTTTGATAAAACAAAACCCTTACACTGTCCGGCAGATTTTTAACTACAAGACGAGAGTAGTTTGCCATTTTTAAAGTTTTTGGGAAATTTTATTCTAAGGAACTCACTAGTACTCACTACACGTGCCTTTTTGTATTTCTTCGATTTCGGGTTCTGTTTTTTGCCGCAAAAATCTCAAGTTGAGAATTTGCAGCTGATGTTTGTCGTCCAATAATCGTTTTGCAGCAATTAGAAGACTTTTGGACGCTGCCAACAAACAATTAAATTAACTTAAACCTGAGTGAAAAACAAGGTAATTTAAAAGGTGAATCAATATCTCTTTTAATTGCTATTCCTTTGTAGCTGTCACTCATGAAAGGGTAAACTATAGAAGATGGAGCTGGAAGATTGTTCTCCTGCCCAACGCTTTGTCCCTGAAGAACAACAACAAGAACAATCTTTGATTTCTAGTAGCAGCGACAATGTCGAGGACTCAGACCTTAGTCTACTTTTGTCCCTTGGTGCAAATGTTGTGGACAGGGAACAATTCGAGAGTGATTTAGTGGAACGGTTGGAACAAGGATTAAAAGACAGCAACTTGAATAGTGGTCAACTTGAAGATGGAGAATGTTCAAATTCAAGCACATCTGTCCAAGGTTTAAATGACGATGACAATGTTGGTGGTCCAGGACAAAGTAGTTTGTCCAGTGATGTCGTCCAAAGACCAGAGATTGTGGAAACTGAACATGAGAGACGAGTTAGATTGGGAGAAGTCACACCTTTCGGAAGTGTTTTGGAAACACAAGGGCCGACCGTGGCTAAAAAGTTAGTGAAAATGGCAAATCATTTAGGCTTTATGTATATTAATTAATTTTCTGTTTATGTAGAGACACATTCCTCAATTTCGGTAAATATCTTCAAGACCAATTGGCACTACAAAAGAATAAGGAGACAAGTTCTTCAACTAAAAAGAAACATGAAAACCGAAAGAAAACCTCAAAGTCCAAAAAAGATGTGCTCAACATGAACATAATGTTTCCAAAGAAGAGGAAACGGAAAGAACCCTTAGGATTGAATGTTAGTGATGATCCTAGGTAAACGAATAAATACAACTGCAGCATATAATATATTTAATGCCTAACAATATAATATTTACAAAGGAATGCTAGGAGAAAACCTTCGAAATCACTCGCAGAGACCACATCAACGTACCTGAATTATAGTGAAGATAGCGATTATGTCCCCACCGATGACGATTGTAGTGACGAAGGTAATTAGACCAAAACCATTATCTAATATTTAGATAATGTATAAACTATTTTACAAACCTGCTTTCAGAACCCAGAAGTTCAAAGACACCTCGCAAGACTGTTAGAAAGAATAAAAGTGTAAAGGACAATTTAATAGAGAAAGATTCAGACGAAGATTATTCCTCGGAGTATGAGAGCGATTATGAGAGACCTTCCAAAAGGCGTATGTAAATTTTTAATAATTTTCATAATTATTAAATTCATTGTATCGCAGTGAGAAAAGAAACTGACGACGGAGATTTAAAGTATTACACTGCCAGAGTTTCTCAATGGAAAGAGATCGAGACGAGAATTACTGGAGAGTTTCACACATTTGAAGGCGGCTTTAAACTTCCACAACATATGTGGGACGGATTGTACAAATATCAAAAAGTGGGAGTAAAATGGCTTTGGGAACTTCATTTGCAGAGAAGTGGAGGGATTTTGGGGGATGAAATGGGATTGGGAAAAACGATCCAAGTTATCAACTTTTTGGTAGGACTCGCATGTTCGAATACTCTATTTAGATTTTCAGAGTGAGTTAAACTGAAATGTTAATTTTTTCAGTTTTAAACAAATTCATAGTTTTAAATTATTTATTTTTTTAGTCATCGAGGTCTTGGTCCCGTCCTTCTTTTATGTCCTGCTACAGTAATGCATCAATGGGTCCAAGAATTTCACAAATGGTGGCCTCCATTCCGTGTAGCAATTCTTCACGAGTCTGGCTCTTATTCAGGCACAAAAGCTGGCCTTATAAGGTCAATTGTCGAGGGAAAAGGAATTCTAATAACTTCTTACCATGGGCTAGTCAACAACCAAAATGACATATTACAGCATAATTGGCATTATGTGATATTGGATGAGGGACACAAAATTCGCAATCCAGACGCACAGGTTGGAATTTAAAATTAAATATAAATCTTAAACATAAAAAAGAACCTTGTTTATCACTTTTCAGATAACGATAGTAGCAAAACAAGTAAAGACTCCTCACCGTTTAATTCTTTCCGGTTCTCCATTGCAAAACAATTTGAAGGAGTTGTGGTCACTTTTTGATTTTGTTTATCCTGGAAAATTGGGCACACTTCCTACATTTATGGAACAATTTTCGGTTCCAATCACTCAAGGAGGATACTCAAATGCCAATCAAGTTCAAGTGGCAGTCGCGTACAAATGTGCAAAAGCCTTGAGGGAAATGATCAATCCATATTTGCTAAGAAGAATGAAATCAGATGTTCAAGACCACATACAACTGCCCCCAAAAAATGAACAGGTTGAAATTGAGTTAGTTTGATTTTTTTAGAATAATATTAAAATTACTATATTATATTTCAGGTGCTGTTTTGCAAGTTGACAAACGAGCAGAGGGATTTATACAAAAGTTATATAGATTCCAAAGAAATTTACTCGATAATTAAAGGCAACTCTAACTTATTTGTGGGGTTGATAAATCTGAGAAAGATCTGCAACCATCCTCATCTTTTTGATGGAGGACCCAAAGTCTTTAAAGAAAATCCCAAATATGCTAAAAACACGCCAAAATCAAAATCTGGACTTATCGGTGAGACAGAAGAAGTAGATTTAGAAGATGAAGGAGAGGATTTGCAACTCCCTGCAGACGACTCTGGTTTTGGACATTGGAGCAAATCTGGAAAGATGGTTGTAGTTGAAACGTTGCTTAAACTGTGGCATGCACAAGGTCATAAAGTCCTCCTTTTTACCCAGAGTAGACAGGTAAGAGAAATTATAGTCATTTTTTTTAAAATATAAAAAATTGATGATTATTTTTTTTTAAAACTTTTTCAGATGCTTTGTATTCTGGAAAACTTTGTCCGTCAATACAAATATTCTTACCTGCGATTAGACGGGGGAACTTCTATAAGCTCAAGACAGCCCATGATTAACAAATTCAACGAGGTGAACTTGTGAAATGCAATAAATCATAAATGAAATAAATAAATCAATTGACTTCTATATTTTTTTCAGGACCCAAACATCTTTATATTCATCTTGACAACAAAAGTGGGAGGACTGGGAGTAAATCTCACAGCAGCCAATCGAGTAATTCTCTACGACCCAGATTGGAATCCAAGTACAGATATTCAAGCTCGAGAACGAGCCTGGCGGATTGGCCAATCTAGAGAAGTCACAATCTATCGACTCATTCTCTCGGGAACAATTGAAGAGAAAATGTATCATCGTCAAGTGTTTAAACAATTTTTGACCAACCGCGTGCTAAAAGATCCCAAACAAAAACGATTCTTCAAAAGCAATGACATGCTAGAACTATTCCAATTGAATGAAGGAAGCAAGGGTACAGAATCTGAAGCAATTTTTGCAGGGACCGGTTCTTCAGTTAAAGTCAAAAAGAAGAAACACCGAAGAAAAGAAAAGGAGCCACGAGAGAAGCCGTCTGGAAAGTTCAAAGATGTTCCAAACCTTGTAAAACAAAGGAGTGCAAAAGAACAGCAAGAGGAAGAAATTGAAAAGAATAAGAAAACAAACGCAGAGCAAGATGAATACGTCTTGCAAAAGCTATTCTCAAAATCCGGTGTCCATGCTGCACTTCGACACGACAAAATAGTCGACACAAACGACGCAGACTACATGATTGTTGAAAAAGAGGCTGAATGTGTTGCAAAGAAGGCTGTAGATGCACTTAAAATGTCTCGAGAACAATGTTGGAGTGCCGCTTCAGGTGTTGCTAATTGGACAGGGGCTCAGGGCCAAGTTAATACTACATCAACCACACAAAATCAACAGCCCAAACTGAGATTTGGCAAAAAGAAGCCGTCAACTCCAATAGCTACCACAAAGCCTTCTTCAACAGTGACCTCAGAGGAAAAGTTCTTTTCTGGTCATTCTCTTCTCAAAAAGGCTTTGACTAGTCAAAATCTATCATCTTCCACTGCCCCTGTAATTCCCTCATCAGAAATCCTTTCAATTATTACCAACAGAAAAGGTTTTCTTGGAGAAGATGTTGAGACGTCTGCTGGTGGTTCAACTTCTTCGTCAGCAGCAGCAGGACCAGAACTGAAACAGGAACAAATTGATCTTCTTAGGGACATTCGGGAATTTATTGCATTCCAAGCCATGGTTGATGGTCAAGCAACAACGGATGAGTTGGTAGAAAAATTTGGACCGAGACTTCCACCAGGACAATCACCTCTTTTCAAACAAATGCTTAAACAACTCTGTTCCCACAGGATGGTTGAGGGCAGGGGAATGTGGAGGCTGAAACCTGAATTTCGCTAAACCTCCGGAGATTATACTAAATGACTATTTTCTACTTATGACTTTGATATTAAATTGGGAATAAAGGTTTTTTTGGTTGTTCTCATAAAAAACTAATATGCCTCACTTTTTCCTTACGCCTCATTTACACAAAAACTTATTACATTGGTCGAACCAGAACTAATCTAACTATTGAAAATTGAATCGTAGTTTAAAAAAAACAATCATCTGTAAAAATGATTTCTGAGATTCAACAAAGCATATTTCATAACGCATATAAAATTAAATTGAAATTATACCATCTTTAATGATTTGTTAATTGAAATTCTAAATTAAATGAATAAGAGGTCAGCTATGCTTACAACCACGACACGAATGAAAATTATCACAAATATGAATTTTTATTGTTTATGTGTTTTATTTTTATGGGCAATAAAATCATATTATTTACTTAAATTCATCAACATTTCCAAATCCCAAGTGCATAAATGAAATTGTGTTGTTGAACATGTAAAATAGTTACTTATTAGGGATTACAAAGATTAAAAGTGCAAGGGCATAAATCACGAAAATCATAATTTGATGGAGATTTTGTTCCATTGATATTTGACCAATTGATTGATCAGTTTCCAAACAAAAAGCATAATTATCACGATCCTTCTTAAATTGAATTAGGTCTCGATGTTACTGACACTGCAAATTGCATGCAAGTCCAATCTACTCACGACTTTAGTTTTTTTTGCATAAAAAACTCTTTTTTATTTTATTATTATCAGGTATCAATAATATATAACTTTAATTTCACAGAAACAAATAAACCTTACCTATGTACTTGTGTTAAATTAAACACAAATTGCATAATTTTACCATCACGTGACAAACTTAATTTCCAGCTAACAAGGGAAATAATTTTAGCTCATAATATGAATCTTCTTTTGTAACACGTCCATGTTTGCATTTGCATTTACAACAATTATTACGAAAACATTTTTTGGCTTGAACTCGCCGCAACCTTTTTCATTAATTTTAATCATAGCTAAACTTAACACATTAATGTCAAAGGGCTCAGGTAAATTAATAAAAGTCATTGAATACAATACTTTTTAATTTGCATCTTCTTTTTCGTAACCCAAAGCTGCCTGCAGCCTCACATGCAAATCGAATAGAGTTGAGGTAAATTCATAAATAATTATACGAGTTTGTAATATAATGACTGAGCTATTAATACCATGTCATGTCATATAATTTACACATATGAAAAAATTCGTAAAATCTTTCTCAATTACAATGCTTTGTATATGGAAATATAAATTTCTCAATAGCCAAGTGTTAACGTTGAGTTTGTAAGTTGTCATCTTTAGTGTCGTTAATCTTGTGCTATTCCTGACATGTTCTGTGACATAAAAAGGAGATGACATTATGACATGACACATTCTTTTTAAGGGAGGATGAGATGACAACAAACAAAGGTTTTAAGAGCACGTTGTCCAAATTGATCATTTTTCATTAACTTATAGCAGCTTTTTTAATACAATGTAAATTGATATGTATAGTATAATTGTAGGCGGAGTTGGCCTGTCTCATTTTCCATTCGATTTTAATTTATTGCTTTATCACACCGTCAACTTATTGAGGGCACCTTCCAAATTTGACTAATTGCATAATTAATTAGTAAAATGGATCTTTTAATTCACTCCATAAAATACAAACATTTATGAAACAAAATGTTTATCTTTAGGGACAAATTACAATAAGTGTTCTTGAATTTAAAGGGATTATTTCACCAGTCATTTATCAAATGAAGGTAAAACATGACACGCATTGTCTTTTCCTCTTTCTTTGATCCTGGATTAAATTAGCCAAATCTTGCATGCAAAATATCAATGAATTAAAGGCTGCTCGCAATTTTATTCATAATATAAGTTTCCATAATTAGATTATCCACCAGATAAGTAGGCTCACCTGCATTTGGTGTCCTTTCTCTTTAAAATTTAATGAATCCCTGCCCTTGAAAACACGGAAATAGACAAAATTAGATTACGGAAATACTAATATGTGTAGACAAATGTTTGCAAGCTTTGCCCCAGTCCTGAAATAATGCCCTAATTTAATTTGTTTTCATGATAAATTGCAATTGATAGCCTTGAGCAACAAGATTTATTTCACACCCAACTTTCCCGACGTTTGTCCACAAAGGGTGAAAACAATGGGTGCTACTTTTCGCATTCATTCTTCACAGCACGTAGCTCCAACTCACACTACACAATAATGAATTATGATAGTTATTGAGCAATAAGTACAATTTATCAAAAATGTGGAGCAAACCACCCACAAATTAGTAATTTGGTCTCAAAGAGAAATTTCCTCAATAACTTAGAAAATAAGACATTATTTGTATGACAAACCAACGACGCCCAGCCAAGCCAAACCAAGGTTTAAGTAAGTGACACATAATGGGTATGTCAATATTACGTCTTTCGTGACTCCAACTTGAGCAGCCAACTGACCAAACATTAATCAAACTGTCCAACAACCTTGGCAATGCATTTCGGTGATTACACATTCAATTCAAGGATTTAAGTAAGCTTTATACATATGTATACAAATAAAAAAAGAAAGGACTTTGTATCAGTCCCCCCTTTGTACCATTTTTTGACAATTGTTAAGTCCATTCCACTCTGGAGAGAAAGCAAGCAAAGGAAGGGAGGAGTGCGTGTCATTTCATTGTTACAAATGTTGCTTTCTACACATATTGTGGTACAACTGTTAGACAACACGAGACTACTTTGTTTAGCCTTCGGGAAAAGTATTTGTTCAATGAATCCCGTGATAATAGTGTCAGTTGTGGAGTAACTTTCTCCACAGCAGCCAGCAGAGTAAATTGTCAAGTCCCAAGTTGAGATTTTAGAAATTATCCATATTATATAGTGATTATCTATAAAATGTCAAGGGGTGAAAGTGAGACAGGGAGGAAGAGAGAAGTGCCGTTTAAAGACTTTCTTTTCTTTCTCTATCAGTCTGCGTCCCCAAGCCCTTCGTCCACAAGGGAAGGGTCAAGGAGCAGAGAACTAGTAGAATTTAATGAAGAACATGCTGAACATTTGGGGGGACGAAGAACAAAATCTCAGGGAGGAGGACTAAATATGATGGGGCTAAATAAGACTACTAGCAGTGTCACTTCCACCAGGGTCACTCTTCCAGGCTCAAAAGGGGCTCCAATTCAGGTCCAAGTCTCATCCTCATCTCCAATGAATGCAAGGAGGGCGACAAATGTTCAAAATATAATCATTCATCGTGGTTCAAATGAATCGTCAACAGCTAAAAAGAACTTTATAGCAAAGAATATCGAGTCAATAAAAAAGCATTCTCAGCCAACGCTCCCAAAAGTTACCAACAAAGACAACTCTGAGCATCAAAGTCCCCAAAAAACTAAAACTGTTGGTACAACCACTAAAATTAGTTCTAGATCCAATTCAATGATGGAGCAGAATAATATTTCCGCTTCTAAACAAATAAAGAACAAGGAAATGGGTGCAAGTAAGAATTCAAGAGGAGACTATCGTGAATCACTTGGAGATTACTCAAAGCAATCTTTAGCAAATAAGGAGAGTTTTATTCCTTCTTCTTCTTCTGCAATAAGGGATGATGATAATGATGATGACAAACTTGAGATTCGTACAAATACAACCCCAACCTTTGACACCCCAGATTACAATCATCATCAACAAGAAACTCACGAAGATGGGCTCTTCGTGCAACCTGAGCATGATTTATCATTTTTCAAAAACTTTTCAGCCACCACTAGATCTAAATCTTCTTTAGACTACATATTGGCTGCCCAGTCTTTAAATTATGACTACAATAATCATCCCAATAGCATTGTTGACCTTTATCATCATCATCAACAAGAGTCCAACAATGCCGATGACTTTGACGAAAGATTGAGTCAAAATCACCATAATTTGCATAGTCAACAAATTTACTTTTTATCCAAAAGATTGTCTCGCTCGACCCCAATTGCTTTGGACATTGTTTCAAGATCAAGTGTCAATTCCAGGGCCCCATTACCCAATCAAGAAGAAGAGGAAGATTGCTATGAAAATAATACTCAAAATGAATTTGAAGAAGAAGAAGAGGAGGATGATAGTCCAGAATTGTCATCAAAAGCTCATGACTGCGAGCATTGTAACAGTTCTCAACAAAAGAAGAGTTTAGCAAATAGCAAGTCTAGTCCGGCCTTGATTGTGCCACTCCAGGGGACAATCAATACATCGAACGGGAGAGATAACAATGAAAAGATGACAAGGAAGAGAACTAATAGCGTCGTCCCCTCCAAAGATATTGAGAGTGATAATAACGAGCATGCAAATACAAACTCAACCACAACAACTCTAACCGTTAAAATGGACACGACCTCCTTGTTTCTGGACACTGTTTATGTAAATTTGAAACAGGATATTGATGCTAATAATGGAGCTACCATTAAATTGTTTTATTAGTCATAAAACCAAATAAATTTTGTAGATTTTAGGAAAGCCAACTACCTTGATAATTGATGATGAGATTGGCAGCCATTTCTGTGTTTTACTCAAAGTAAAATGACAAAATCCCAAGCCATATATAATTAGGTAGATGACACTGAAAGTAATTATTATTATCGTTCTTGTTGTATCTGTATTCCTTTATATAGATAAATAGATAATGCTTCTTCCATTTCCAACTTTGTGTCATATATGCAAAATTTTAGTGAAATTAAATAAAATTATGAAAATAACCTTTGACTCTTCATTTTGTCATAAATTAAATACTTCTCTTAAAATAATTATCATCCTTCTCAGTACAAATCGCAGATTGATGCAAATTATTGTCAATGCATGTGACCAAAAATTGACTCAAATTTATCCCAGTAACAAAAAGAGATAGTAAGGAAATAGCTTAAAAAAGCAAATTAAAAGAAGAAATGCTTAAAAAATTAAATATTAATAAACTTGCACAATGAAAAATACTCACCAAACAAGAGTTTGCCAATTAGGGTAAAATTCTTGCATCAGTAGCACCTTTGACGTGGTTTATGGGACATAAAAAAATTTTAAAGTTTGAAACATGTCACAGACGAAGATGGTGTTGTAACCTTAAGATTCGGTAGGGATCTAAATAAGGCTCCTGTTTACAAAACTGCAATTTTTATGGAAATTGAAGTAGAAGAAGCATAAATTTCAAGTTAATTATTCATAAGCATATTGCTAATCTTTACATTCATGCAATAAATAATTGGATAAAGTAAAATGAGAAGCAGCTAGACGACTGGTTTTATGAGATGAGTTTTTAATTGCATTTTTTTTCTTGAAAATTATGCCCTTTGATTGGATTCATCAAATAATTTACTAAAGACAAGTTCTCATAATAATACTCAAAATATTTATTTATTTATGCAGTGGCTTGACCATGACAAATATTTGAAGCTGCTAAATAAATTGCATGGTGCTAACAAGTAAACAAACAAAAGTACCACTTTAATATAATCAAGATAATGAAATGCTTAAAACCATCCATTCATCCAAAAACGACAAGAGCGTACATTGTTTAGTTTAACTGGTAATTATGTAATAACTCATTCATAAGAGTTGGGGTTGAATTGCAATTGTTCACGATAAAACTGCATCTCAGTAAATTATTAAGT
The DNA here is from genome assembly GCA_034698145.1 of Proisotoma minuta. Taxonomy (NCBI): domain Eukaryota; kingdom Metazoa; phylum Arthropoda; class Collembola; order Entomobryomorpha; family Isotomidae; genus Proisotoma; species Proisotoma minuta. The sequence continues at coordinate 19,535 of JAQIXN010000359.1, forward strand.
AATCTCATCCGATTACTTTTAAAAATGCATGCAAACAAATAAATCGGAATTATTTCCAAGTTTGCGAAAGTGAAAGTAAATTTAGAACACGAATCTAATCCACTAATCTACAATGGGGGCTGTAATTTATCTGTGTCGTCTTCATAATGAAGATGAATTAAATTAAAACTGGCATATTAAATAGTTTATGTTATTATGCAATGGGAAGATGGAAAAATATATTTTCATTCGCAAATAAAGTAAAACAAAAACAAATGAGCGTCTCATCTTTGAAAATGAGACAAGTACTTATTAACGTCGTAATCGTTGTATCAATCAACTTTTCTCTTCATCTGGGGTGGCCTATGCCTTTTGGCATTAGTATTACATCAAAATTAGCTACCAAGTATTTTTAAACAAAGCATCAAAGGAAGAATAAAAACAGGATAATTACCATATCACAACAATTATCACGTAGGTCACACATCAATTATTTAATACTACTTGAAAGACTAAATAAGAGTCAATTATTTGGCAATTTATCCACAATTGATTTCTGTCAAATGTGTCAATTCATTGGTCGCGAGGAGAGCGTGTTGGTTACCTTGTTAAATCTCAAAATTCAAAATATTGTTTTTCATCTAAGCTCGAGTATTTGACAAATCTTTTTGAAGAAGATGTATGCAAATTAAAGTGTTAATTATTACATGAAGAAGAAGTCTCCACTCGCACACCTTCACCTGATTCAACATTTATTTGATGACGATATTACTCTTTAGTCCCATCATCATTGTCGATTGTTGGTTTGCTTGCAGCAACAAAGACAACTCACTTGGAGTTAATAGGAAGGACCTGCTGCTGTGACTCCACACACGAGACGAAGATGAGATGACTGCATTATTTAGTCAAGCTTTTATTTGTTTGTTGCATATCAACAATGCATTGCTATTAATGCAATGGCAATTATGGTTACTCAAAGTGACCGATTTGTTCATTTGAATATGTCGAAGGACTAGCATTGGATGAGGTTGGACGGGGGAGTGATTGTTGTGACGAAGAAGACACCTTAATGAATTGAATGAAATGATTCCTTTGTTATGTGATTAATAATTGGGTTTTATGTAATGCATGCATGTGCATCTTATCTTATTGACCTCTTCTCTGTTCCTGAGTCGGGGGTCCGGACACATGCATAATATCCATATCACAAGCGTCTCCGTTGGTCATCAAGCCAACTACGCTAAATTTAGTTCAGTTAAGGGTGCATCGCCATTAAGTCAACAAGTCAAAGGTTGGCGTGGATTAAAAGCTGCAGTGACCGGTTGTAAAAAATATAAAAGCGTTTGACCTACGCCTCAGTTCCATTAGTCTTTTTAAGATTGGTGTGGAAAAGTGGCTTGTTAAAGTGAAAGTTCTGGAGAAAAACGGTTCAAATTTTTGTGTATGTTGTTGTTCGGATAACGTGGAAATTGGATCAATTGTAACAAGGTAGAGAGACATAATTAAGATGCGCTGAGGAAAGTAAAGCTTCAGAAACTTTAAATTGCATATTGCATGAAATTAATATGTGACAAATTTAAATGAAAGTGAAAGTAGAGCAGGTTTTTTGGCCCACGTTTTTTGGTTCATGTTTTTTTAATATTATGCAATCCAATAGATTTGGTGAGTTGCGTTGAGTTGATGCAATTCATAAATTACATTTTTGGGAATTTACATACATATTTGCAGAGAAAGCAAAATTCAAAAATTATGTGAAAATACTATTTCGCACTGTTTATGAATTTTTAACTTTAAAATTTCAGCCCCATGTCTGATTAAAAGTGGGATTTATAATCATGAACTTTCCAGCTTTTATAAAGGCAGGACTTTTACTGGTAAATATAAATTCCCATTATTATTACAACTCGTATTTTCTAGCTAAAACATTAATTTATTAACTAAAATAGATATCACTGTCAGTAGCCCAGATAAAGTGTCAAGATTTATATGATTATGACAGTTTGAACCCTTTTCGGGAAATTGAGAAAATCGGAAGATCGAGTAGCGATCATGAAGTAGCTGCCACAAATTACAATCCACACACATCCCGACGACAGGCGTCACCCGCCGCAAAACATGACGATGACGAGCATCATCATCACCACGCAAAAATCACAGACCTTAATGTCCAGTGCACAAAATCTGGACTGAGTGTGTCTGTAGAATTCGATTCGCCTTTTGATGGCGTCATTTATAGCAAAGGATATTTTTCAGATCCAAAATGCAGGTAATAGGAATAACTAAAAAGTGATTTGTTTACAATCCTAGAACAATTCTTTTTTTTCATCTCAAAATCAGATTTGTTAAAGTGAGAACTGGAGCTTCAAAATACAATTTTGAAATATCAGCCAGATCTTGTGGAACAAATTTGGACGAGTTTAGTCGATCAATTAGCAACACTTTAATATTTCAAATGGATGAATCTGTCCAAGAAATTTGGGACGTTGCTAAAAAACTTTCATGCAAATATGCAACGGCTGGAGAACCGGATTCTCCAAAAGTTGGGAAAACTGTGATATTCAAGCCACTTTCCGTTGGAATGTTGGATGTAGAACATCAGCCTTTTAAAAATGGACAAAAGGACACATTAGATTGTTGGATGGATATTCAAAAAGGAACTTATCCTAATGTATGCATTTTTATATTGGAGAAAGACAGTTTTTTTACTGGTAAATATTTACAAGCAGACGGAACCAATTGGAGGACAAATTGAGATTGGGGAGGAATTAAGTGTGATAATCTATCTCAAGGATGAGGAACGTCAATATGACGCCAGTGTCAAGGACTGCTGGGCCTACGACTCGCCAAAGTTTGACGATGCAAAAACTTCCAAAGTCCAACTTACGGGATATGATGGCTGTCCCAGGTATTAAACTTGCCACTTGCCATTATGAGACTTTTTCAACAAGTAGAGATAGAAAGCGATATGAGACGGGGAAATTGATACTTTGTTCAATCCTTTAGAAAAACCAAGCTTATTGGGAGATGGATGAAAACATTTGAAACGGGAGATACGGGTGCGACAACAATCGCATTCACAAACATGACCGCTTTTAAGTTTCCGGATGCAGACCATATCTACCTGACTTGCAACATTGAAGTATGTTCATATTTTTGCCAATAAATATATCAATCTAGAATTTTATGTGTTTATGGTATTTACATATATAGCTTTGCAAAGATGTTTGCGAAGACTCTTGTGGCTCCGTTGCCCCTCCACCTCAAAGACCTTTGCCAACTCAAAGACCAGGGACGGCGACAAGCAGAAGACCATCTCCCCCAGCAAGGACAACTCTTCGACCATATGTCCAGCAAACCACCACTGTCAGGGCAACACAAAGACCTTATGTCCAGCAGCAACAACAACGGCCAACAGCCCCAACTTCAAGGCCCCCAAGTTGCTATCCCGGAAGTAACGATCCAAATTGCATCCAAACGACAAGGGCTCCATATGTCAGACCCGAAGTGACCACTACTACTCAATTTAGATGCACTCCAAATTCTGCGGATCCGAGATGCGTGAGACCTACTGCTCCTGCCAGCAGAGTGGACAGAACTACCACGCGACGTCCAATCTGTTATCCGGGGACAACTGACCCACGATGTGAAGACACGGTCACGGAGAAGGAAATTGAGTATGAAACTTCAAGACAGCCAAGCAGAACTACGGAAAAGTCACCGCTTTGCTATCCTGGTAAAAAAAATATATTAAAAATTCATAAGTTCTTATTCAGAGCTTGCACGGATGTTATATAGGTGCAATAGACATGCGTTGTCCTCCTAGTTGTGATTCGGAGGGTGCCTTTAAGGACCCCAGATGCTTTAGTCCAACCACTCCTCGACCAACCCAGCCACCAAGAACATATCCATCGACCACACCCAGACAAACATATCCAACTACTCAAAGACAGACTACCAAAAAATTGTGCTATCCTGGTAAATAAGTCTGATATATTAAACCACTTGTATTAATCTACCACGTTTTGTCTCCATAAGGCGCAATTGACCCGTCTTGCCCACCAAGTTGTGACGTAGAGGGGGCTTTTAAGGACCCTAGGTGTGCACAACCCACAACGACTCAGGCTTCGTGTTACCCTGGCTCAAGAGACCCAAGGTAAATTATTTATGAAATGCATGCAAAAAAGGCGTTCTTCTTAATGCCTCTTGATGTAGATGCCCGCAGCCTACAACGATTCCCAGACCAACACAGCCACCAAGAACTTATCCTACAACCCAAAGAACATACCCAACAACTCAACGACAAACTTATCCAACCACTCCTCGTCCGACAAACCCCACAACCGCAAAGCTTTGCTACCCTGGTAATTTGGCAAGTTTTTAAAACGAAGCTGATAATGTTAATGTGTTTTTGTACTTGAAAAAGGTACGATAAGTCCTCACTGTCCTCCTGATTGTTCAAATCAAGGAGCTTTCACTGATCCTCGTTGCCAAAAACCCACAACTACAGAAGAACCTTGTTATCCAGGATCAAGGAACCCAAGGTAAAGAATCATTCCGAATAATTTATCCATATTTTATGTGTTTTTTCCGCAGATGTCCGCAACCAACAACCACTCCTAGACCAACTCAACCCCCCAGGACGTATCCAACAACCCAAAGAACGTATCCATCGACCACACCCAGACAAACATATCCAACCACCCAAAGACAAACCACCAAAAAACTTTGCTACCCTGGTAAAGTCTGATCTATTAAACAATTGATGCTATTGACTAACATTAATACGTTTTGTTCCAATCAGGCGCAATTGATCCCGGTTGCCCACCAAGCTGTGACTCAGAAGGAGCTTTTAAGGACCCAAGGTGTCCACAACCTACAACCCCCAGACCAACTCAACCCCCCAGAACGTACCCAACCACAACTCAAGCTCTTTGTTATCCAGGATCAAGGGATCCAAGGTATGTAATTTATTATAAAACCCATTCATTTAAATATATGCTTCCTTTTTAACACAAATTTATTGCAGATGCCCACAGCCTACGACTCCCAGACCAACACAACCACCAAGAACATATCCCACAACTCAAAGAACATATCCAACAACTCAAAGAACATATCCAACAACTCAGCGACAAACTTATCCTACAACTTCCAAAGCTTTGTGCTACCCCGGGGTAATTTCTCCGAATTGTCCCCCAGATTGTGCCAACAACGGAGCGTTCCGTGATCCACGGTAATTCGGTTATAAAATGTCATTATAGGTCTTCTTCATATAGAACTGTATTTTAGATGCCCGCAACCTACAACTCCAAGACCCACACAGCCACCAAGGACGTACCCCACAACTCAAAGGACATATCCAACTACAACCCAAACTCCTTGTTATCCAGGATCAAGGGATCCAAGGTAAGTTATTAGTTCGACATTCTTAGAGAGTTATTGCATTGGCTATGTCGTCCGTCTCTCACGCATAAGTTCCGTCATACATTTTTTTTTGTTTTTTGTTCATGCAAAAATTTACAGAAGTGAAATTTTGATTTTAAATTAATACCAATTTTCATCATAGCCCATACATTATTTGTTATTTTTCGTCCGTACAAATTTGGGTAGAACTGGAACATTTGAAACTTAGTTTTTATCCCATGTAATTTTTTTCATACACATTTGTATAGATGCCCACAACCTACAACGACTCCCAGACCAACGCAACCACCAAGAACATACCCCACAACTCAAAGGACATATCCGACAACTAAACCTCCGCTTTCGTGCTACCCCGGTTCTCAAGACCCAAGGTTAATGATCTAAGATTATTTCTGTCCATGTAATGTAGTGATCATGATTATATTTACTGATGCTTTATTTGAAAAATTAGATGTCCAAAGCCTACAACGACCCCAAGGCCCACTCAGCCTCCAAGAACTTATCCAACTACTCAAAGGACATATCCAACCACAACAAAAAAACTTTGTTATCCTGGTAAGCTTTGCAAATTTATAAAAATTAAAATTGCCTAAATTGACACTTTAATGTTTCAAAAAGGTTCTATAAGTCCTCACTGTCCTCCTGACTGTTCCAATCAAGGAGCTTTCACTGATCCAAGGTTAATAATTAAAAATCTCATTCATTTAAAAATTTACGTTCATTTTAATGCAAATTTAATTTAGATGTCCACAACCAACTACAACCCCTAGACCAACTCAACCCCCAAGAACATACCCCACAACTCAAAGAACATATCCAACCACAACAAAAAAACTTTGTTATCCAGGTAATTTTTGCGAGCTTTCTTAAACGAATTGGATTATATTAATTTATTTTATGTTTCAAAAAGGTTCTATAAGTCCCCACTGTCCTCCTGATTGTTCTAATCAAGGAGCTTTCACTGATCCCAGGTAAACTATAAATGTCATTTCTGGTATCACTGTTACCGAGGCCTTTTTATATTTAGATGCCAACAACCAACAACAACCAGCAGACCAACCCAACCCCCAAGAACTTACCCAACCACCGAAAGAACTTATCCGACCACTCCTCGACCAACCCAGCCACCAAGGACATATCCATCGACCACACCCAGACAAACATATCCAACCACCCAAAGACAAACCACCAAAAAACTTTGCTACCCTGGTAAAGCCTTATACATTAAACCTTTTGCATTATTTTTTTTTGCTAATCAATCCGTGTTTGATTCAATCAGGCGCAATTGATCCCGGTTGTCCACCAAGTTGTGACTCAGAAGGAGCTTTTAAGGACCCAAGGTAAATGATAACGGGTCAAAATTTATGCATATGCAATCTTTTCTTCTGGTTTTAATTGGTATTGCTTTTGTAGATGCCCACAACCTACTACGACTCCCAGACCAACACAACCACCAAGAACATACCCCACAACTCAAAGAACATACCCAACAACAACCCAACGACAAACGTATCCTACAACTTCCAAAGCTTTGTGTTACCCTGGGGTAATTTCACCAAAATGCCCTCCTGACTGTGCCAACAATGGAGCGTTCCGTGATCCAAGGTGTCCGGAAATAACGACAAAGCCCCCACTGTCTTGCTACCCAGGTTCTCAAGACCCAAGGTATGCTTCTACAGCTAATTTTATATTTGAAGTGTGTTTGCTTGAATTCGATTTTTTGTAAATTTAGATGCCCAAGGCCTACAACCACACCTCGACCCACTCCCCCGCCGACCCAAAGAACGTATCCAACTACAACACAGCGTCCAACATATCCAACCACATCCAAAGCCCCCCTTTGCTATCCAGGTATGATCGTATCTCAATTCTCCTTCTTATCTGTTAAAGCAAATTTTTTGTAATTCATAATATAAAGGGTCTGTGGACCCAAGATGTGAAGCGGATTGTTCCAATCAAGGAGTGTTTAGAGACCCAAGGTGTGATGCAAATACACAAACAACAAGAAGACCAATATGTTTTCCAGGTAAATCAACTGAAATGTTAAAAAATTACATGAGAAAGTAGGCTTGCATTTTATAGCTTTGAGAAATAGTACCATCCTCATGTAAAAGGTTTGGTTTCTTTTTTCACAACTTTTCTAATCATGCCTTAATTAAAATAACAATAATGCCATTTTCCATATTGATTTCCAAAAATAATAATTTGTTCCCTTAATACAAAAGGGTCCCAAGCGACAAGTATTTCATAGCTCATAATTGAAATGGTTTACAGGAAGTACTGATGCGAGATGTCCCGTAGTGGAACCCGAGACTCCAGCCCCAACCACAAAAAAACCCTTGTGTTACCCAGGTACGCAACTTTAAAAAACGAAATTATAGCTCCCTAATTTAAAATTGTCACTAAAAATTGCTTTCAATAGGTCAAGTTGATCCTCGCTGCCCTCCAATTTGTCCATCCACTGATTTTAGATGCCGTAACCTGTGATTTGACTGAAGATGAAAAAGAGCTAATTAACATTAAGAAAAGAAACGCTAAAGAAATGTATTTTTATATTTTGTACTTTTACTCACTGAAAAAGAAAGAAATAATTAAACATGAGACTGCTGACAGTGACAACAAACAATTTTTAAACAACGTTCTTCTTTTACAAGAAAATTATTACTTTCTCGATATGTATACGAATCATGCAAATACCAACTCCGACTTTGTCATCATCCGGATCGGTCTTTTGCTCTCCATCTCGTCCAGGACGGCAATCACACATTTGTAAATGCAAGCGTATTGTTGCTCAGTTTGGACCATGAAGACCTTAAAATTAAAAGCCCCTTTTCAAACCACTTGATAATGTTCATTATAGTCTTTTACCCGTTCTTTTCGCATTTTCCCAACAATCTCAGGGATGTCCACTCCATTATTCGTTACAAGCTGATTGAGCGCAATGTCAACGGCAATAAATGTCCCCGTGCGTCCAACCCCAGCACTGCAGTGAATGACGATGGGGTCACAACTAGTTCCAGTCGGATAAGGAGCAAATTTCCTCACTTGTCGAATGAAACAGACAAGTGCTTCTGGAGGCTCAATAGACTCAAAGTCCTCCCATGTCAAATACAAATAATGACGCACTTTTCGTTCTTCTCCCTACGACAATAATGAAATTGGTCGGATTCCATACTTATACTTTCCATTAAAAATTAAGCTCCGTACCCCACATCGAAGGATCATATCGGAAACAATCCAATTTTGACGAAAATTAAACGCCTCGACGACTTCCGAGAGAATTTCCACTTCCACATCGCCATATTTCTCAACACCTGAGCAATTTGGCCAATATCGAAAGCATTTCTCTCCTGCATAAGTGTTTGTTGGTGTCAGGTTGAAAAAAATATTATAATCTTTTTCTGTTCCTTGTTCACCTTTGTCAACGGGAGTCAACATGACAATACACTTTGTCCCAGATTCCCAACACATTCGCCAAAAGTCATTGACAGTATTTTTCAAAGGCCCTTGGGTCGCAAGATACTCAATGGGAGAGTAAAAGCCCTGAAAATTGAAGCAAAATAGTCAACAACATGATTACAAAACATTGGTTTATTAAATTAACTCACAGAAACATAGTTTGCATTCACATAGTCGCTCCCCACAACCCCCTCAATTGGCCTCAGCTTAAATCTCGAATGGTCAAATGCAATGACATTCACAAATCGATTTTTCGCCGAATTGAATGGCCTTTGACCCTGAGACGTTGGCGCCATTTCCCCTCTTATCTTGAGGGTATCAAACTCTTCAACCATCTTGTTAAAAGTGTCGGCCTTCAATGCGTTGTAATGAGCTCGGAACTCGTTGGAAGTTAAGAAGCGTCTGAAAGTATGGACTAATAAAATTTAATTCTAAACTCAAATTTGCCACAACTTACGACATGTCGGGAGTCTGGGATTTTAATTTGTTTTCCACGGCGGTGGCTTCAGAAAGGACAGTAATTTTTGTACACTCGATTTCAATACTTTGCGAATTTTTAGCTCGTCGGCGGAATGGGTTTTTGAGAAAAGCAATGCAACTCACAACTACGAGGGTGAGAATAAGGAACAATCCAACAGACGCCGCATTCCCTTCCCTATTATTGTTGTCAATATTTCCAAGAATTGTATCAAAAACATACATTTTCCTGTATCCACTAATTGATTAGTACAACCATTAATTAAACTTGGCCTCTAATGCTTTAATTTAAAATATATATACTCCAATTTTCAAGCCATGCAAAAATGTCTCGAATTTCTCTTTAATTTTTATTACATTTATCCAGCCTTGTATCCTTTCCAGAACTTTTAGAAGATGCATTAAATTTAGTTGCAATTTGATCACTTCTTATTAGTATAGATGAAGTATTTATTACAGTAAAATCGAACCCAGCAGGTTTTGTATTTCATTTTGAACGAAAACGTTTTCGAAGGATATTAATATGTAACGGTCAAATGTTAAGTTTCCGCAATGCAATAGAAAAGAATGTCACAAATTAAAAAAATAATAAACTACGTTCATTGACTGATGTAAAATGAAACGATGTGGATTGGATAAATTAAAGGGAATGAGGATATCATATCAATCAGATTCTGATAAGCGAGGTTTGAGTCTGGAACATTATTATGAAATCAAAAAAGTAAATGCATATGGGATTTAGTCGTAGTAGTAAACGATCCACATAAATTTTGGTAGCATAATCACAAAAAAAACTCTTAAAAAAATAAAAATTGACCAGGGGTTTCTTAAATTTTTAAAACTTTATTGTTGCATTTTTATCCATGTTTAACATCAAGCAATCGAGAAGCCAACATGCACCATCAATCATTTGTCTCAAGTCCAATAAGTTTGTTCCTAAACCTTTTATATTTTATTGCACTTGGCTATTTGTCCCCTCAAATTTGTCACAAGCAAAAAGTATTTTATATGTAAATATCAGTTTGTAAGCCGTTAAATAACTTAAATTGTACCCAACCAAATAGATTGTCATGTCCATTTGTAAAAAAAAATCCCACGGTCCCAAGCCTTTATAAGTAAATAGTCCTAAAATCGTGTCCCCTTAAGTCCAAGTCTTAACCTTTAGTTACAATTACCAATATATTTACATTAAGTAGGCACTCATTTTTGTGCAAATGTTTCAAATTGTTTGTAGCATCATATAATAATACTCTATACTGAATGATTATTCCATAAACACTCAGTAATATATAAAATCTAATTTGGCAAAACACATTTGGTTTGGGCTAAAAAAAACAAAAGTTTTGACTAAAACATTAAAAATTGGAATGTATTTAATTTTGCGTGTCGAAGCTCCTGTTAGGGAAATGTGGCTTCTTCACGGGCTTATTTGTCGTGACCTTTTTAGTCTTTTGGATTTGAGTCTTGGATTTAAAAGGATGAGATCCCTCGGCGTCCCTGGGTTGTCTTGATCTAAACAACCGTTTTTGGGAACTTCGAGATGAAGGGAATAGACCCTGGAGTTGGCGATTTTTGATTGCAGTCTGTGCCAGCCAGGAATCACTCTCTCCTTCAAGTACAATGTCTGAACGACCCAGATCACTCTTTGGTTTCATAATGTCATCAGATACGGAAGGAACGGAGACCCCAGTTTTGGGGATAATCATTTGATCAATTGACACAATGCGGGGGACAGGTGGTTGACTTGTTGTAGTTGCATTAATAATAATTGTAGAAGCCACAGTGGTCACTTCTTCAGCGTCATCATTGACTGCCATCATTGTCTCAAATGTTGTAGCTTCTTCACCTAATTTTGATGTAATGGGTTCAGATTTTGCTTTGTTTTCTGATCCGTGAGTTGTGGGATCCACTGAGTCGTCATCAAATGCAGAAGTTTTAACTGTTGTCGAATCCTCTGCAATATTTTCCGATTTGTAGTTTGAGCCACTCATTGTAGTAGGGACAACAAGCTCTTCTCTATACTCGGCCCCAAACCCTGAAGGGGACCCTGTGGATACTTCAACAAAATCATTGACTCCTCCGTTCGATCCCATCGTTGTTTCTGCATCATGACGAAGTAAATTTTCAGAGTCCGGATGAACTGTAGTTGGAATAACTTCAACAGTTTCTTGATGTACGCCCATTAAATCGGATCTCTCAGAATTTGGACGGCTTGTTGTCTCAATCGCATCAAACTCAAAATTTTGAATTGGTTCAACTTCATCACCTCCATGACGAGATTTTTGAGTCGTGACCTCGTCAATATCATCTCGATTTTCTTTTTGATCAACGTTAACAATAGGAAGTACAGTGGTTGGACTAGTTTCTGCTGCATTCGATTGTGCATGACCATTATGTCCCTCGTCATCATTACGAAGCTTTGAAGCATCCTCTTCAACTAGTTGTTGTTGGGTTGGAGGATGAGTTGGCACTTGGGGAATTTCATCGAATACAACTTCATTCGGACTTCCCGTTACAGTTGACTGAGTTCCTTCCACTTCGCCCGAATCATAAAACGCAGAGAGGTCAAGACGGAATTTATTTTGGGTGCTATCATCATTTTTTTCTTCAGTTTTTTTCACCACTTGTACAACTTTGTTGACTGGGCTGAGCGTAGTTGGAACTGGAGAGTCTTCCATAAGAGGCTCGTCATTTTGGGGTGAGGGTTGTATGGTAGTAATGCCCTCAGAATGGACAGCTTCTTCTTCTGCTGCTGCTGCATGATTAACTTGGGTTGTTTCAGGTAAAGCTTCAGCTTCGTCATTTAGTGGAATTTCGTCATCACTGGCAGAACTTTGAGTTGTAACAACGTCTTCACTATGCTTATCATCATTTTGCTTAACTTCAGTCTCAGAATGAAGCAACATTGACGGTTGTTGAGTTGTGGTAAATGATTCAGCTTCATCTAAATTTGAACTCCCATGTTGATCATCAGTATGAATTTCATCCTCATTTTCATCTGCAACTTGTTGTTCATTTTCAGCATCTGCAGCTAAAATTACAACAGCATCATCTTGCATTGGCATTATTGTTTTAAGTGTTGTAAAATCAACTTCTGGTTTGACATTTGAATTGTCAGATTCTGGATTGGAATTTACTGCTGCTGCAAATATTTCGATTGTATCATCATCACTGTTCCTATCCGATTGGGAATCAACTTCATTCTCATTGTTTTCTGGTTGCTTGTCCATAACTTGGTTTTGTACTTCTGGAACATTTTCTATATGATTACTTTGAGGTGGGATTATCTCAAATGTTTCACCATCTATTGGGTTAATTTCATTGTTGGCTGTGAAAGGGATTGTTGGAGAATCGTCAGAGACTGGAAGTTCAATGGGGACTACATGAGCGTCATGAATTATGGCTTCTTCATTTTGGTTCTCGATGTTGACAACAGTGGAAATTGGAGCAGTGGTTGTGACTTCCGCTTCTTCTTCTGGAACTTGTGATGATGATACTGATGAAGGAGAAGAAGAAATTTCTGTAGTATGTGCAACAATTTCAGGTTCATTAGCAATCTGATCGTCTGAAGCAGGGAAATCTGGCTCAATGGCTGGAGATGAAGTTGTTGGAACAACTTCTGCTGCTACTGATGGAACTTCTGATGGAAGTGTAGTTAATTGAATAGATTCAACATCTTCCATTATTGATTCTGGCATATCTTGTGAAATTGGAACTTGATCAGATTGAGCATTAACTGGTGGCAATGTGCTGCTTTCAGTAGCAACAACTTCAGGTTTAAAAGTATATTCCACTTCGTCAGCAACGATAGGTTCAAAAGCTGTTGTGGTAGACTCTGGAGCATCATTGTTGTTGACACTGGGATCATTCTGAATTTCGTCCTCTTGGTTGACAATTTGAGAAGCAACTGAAGAAACTGTGGTCACTTCAACTTGAGAGTCAAAAGTTTCATTTTCTGCTACTGTTGGCATAATTAAGGATACCACGGAAGGAGCTGGGTTAATTTCTTCCGGCTCGTTTGTAACCGTTTCTTGAGATACTACTGCTGCAGTTGTTGATTCTGTAACGTCTGGACCAGAATCAGCTAATATCATCACTGCATCATCCAAATGCGAGAGTTCACTCTCAGTATTTACTTCAGAAACTACACTCATTGTTGTAACTTCATCTGCTGGTGCATCATTGTTGACAACAATGAGCTCTTCTGAAGCCACAGAAGAGCTTGATGACATTGGAATCTGCGTTGTTATCTCGAGTTCAGGCTCTGGAGAAGATACTGGGTCTTCAATGTTTAATGGTGAATGTACAGTTGAAGATTCAGATAATTCAACAACAGACACTGGAACTTCCGTTGAACTCACAACTGGATTAATTTCGGTTTCAGTCTCTGCTCCAGAAGATGATACAATGGGCAGTGATTCTGTGGCCGTAGCAGGCTCTACACTCTCAACCAAAGGAACGGAAGTTGTAGCTAATTCTTCAGGCTGTTGTTCAACTGCAACACTGCTATTATTACCAGAAGTGACAATTGCTTCTTCCGGAATAATTTGTGATAGTATTTCCGGTTCTTGGGTGACCATTATTTGCTCAACTGGACTTGGTACAATTGAGATTGCGATGACTGGTGCTTGAAATACGGTAGTAGATGGGGAATCCATCAGAGATACAGAGTCAGATGTAAATATTGGAGAACTTTCCACAACGACCGGACGGTCAGGTACAACTGGAGAACTTTCAACAATAACAATCGGTGTTGGTTGTTGTTCTGAAGGGGTTGCCTCAGCCTCCTTTTCAACAATATTACTTGCAACAACATTTTCTGCATCTTGTGAATCCTCTTGTGCCGTAGCCATAATATTTATTTCAACTGGATTTTTCTCCGTGGCCACAACCACAAGCTCAGGTTCCATTTTTGGCGTTGTGGATGGCGATGGTTCCTCAGGTGTTGTTGACCTGGAGGTCAAGAATAGGGGCACAGGGGTAGGATTGGGTCTCTCTGTAACCTCATATACAGCAGAACTCAAATTGTACCATGGGAAACCAGAGGCTGTGGTCGTTGTTGGGATTGTCGGTCTCATAAATGGCCCAGAATCTGAAAATATATGCAAATATAAAAATATAAATGTCATTCAATCAATCAAATGTCTTATGTGACTTTTCCTTCCGTCACCCAAAAAAAATCCGTTACTTGTCTTCAATATGACTAATAGGTACTTACTTGAAGGAGGCGGACAATGGTCATACAAAGGACAACATCTATTTTCAATGTATCTTGGTTGGCAGTCACTCCTCCAGTAACAGTCGATAACGGCACAAACAATCTCTCCCCCTTGACAATAACAGATCTCACAGGGATTGTTGGAATCCATAATTTTCTCTCCATTTTGGTAAATCCTTCCGTCCTTTTCACACTCTGAAAATTACATACATTTTTTAAGGTTAATTAGCTAATCACGAGGAGGGATAAGTGTCATTCATTGTTGACAGCCGCGTCCCTAATTTATGTTCTGAGAAAACGAAGCATCTTTCCATCTTTTCTTCTTATTTGAATGAGATACAGTTAAATCGTGGTTTGCTCTCGTGGTCCATGGCTAACAATTTGTGGTTTTATCCCCTCGTTAAAATATGTGTTATCCCGTTTTTTTAACCAACGAGTGTGATGGGTGGGGTTGCCGTTGTATTCTAAGTAGTCCTACTTTTCAACACGTATAAAATGCATAAACAGATTATTTTCCCTATGTATGTGCTGTCTCCATTCTAAGAAATGAGACTCGTTGCTTTTGCATGAGTTGAGAACTTGCAAAAACCTTTTTCCCATCTCGTTTAACCTACGGAAGGGGCTTAATTATTAGTAAAATTTAGGCTGTGTTGCTTAACTTAACTTGAAATTTAAAGGCTTAGTCATAGTTAAGCTTCTTAATTTAACAACTTGAGAATTGAGTTTGTATTATATGCTTTTGCATATTCCTTCTCTGGCATTAACACTTGCATAACTTGTGGTTCAATAAAGTTTGATATTACGGCTTGTTGCAACTCATTTGTTAAGAGATTCAACTACACAACAGAAATGTATTATTCTCCCGAAAACAATCTGTCATCCGCTTAGACTAAAGTTGGCAATTTCGAGGAATAAAAACCAATAATTACAATATTCCCATCCCAAATAATGGAGAAAGGTAAACTAAACGAAGGGAGACTTTTACTCTAATTTCTTGATTGAATGATGGGGAAAAGATTGGATGGCTTAAATTCTATAGCCTCCATCTTCCTTAAACAAATCTGATTAAATTGGGAAAGTTTTTTGTTGTTTCCTTGTTGGACCAAATTAGACAAATCTGATCAAATCAAGAGTCTTCTTCAAGATAAAGTAAAATCAATACTTTCCTCTGAAAAAGTAAACTAAAGTTTTAAATCTATCTGAATTCTGAATAAGACAATGAATGAAACCTGTCTTCAACAATAATCATTATTGTCAAGTAATTTGATTCCAATTCACAAGAGTTTGTAAATTACAAATAAAATCAACAAGCTTAAAGAAAACGTTTTTCAAGGAAAAACCTTTTTGTCTCATTTTCTATCGTCAAATCTCATCCCAGAATAAATCGAGAAAAACAAGTTTGTCATCATAGTCATTCTTAAGTCTTAAGGGTTTTTTGCTGGTGTTAAATTTAAATATGTAACTGATTCATTTAGGAACTAGTTTAGTCTTTATTAGTCTATAAAATAAAAATATATAGGTCGATAAGGAGAGCAAAACAGTTAATCTGAGACCAGACAGACATTTTTCCATAAACTTTAATATTTATCTGACTCCGCATGGTGCAACAATTAAATTTTTTCTTTCTCTCTTTCTTCCTGACTCAACTGAACTTGACCTTAACTGAAATTCAAGTTTTGAATTGTTCAAATCATTTAGTATTTGTTTAATGACAACGCAGGAGGAGAATCAAACAATGGGTCAGTTCAACGAAACAAGAACCGGTCTGAAGGTCAGTGTATGAGTTGCATAAGGGCTTGGGTTTTTAGCTAATCTAATGAGTCAGGCGAAATGAGACATATTTCTTGAAATTTTGGAAATAACTTTTATAGATATTTCCAATAATTAAACTGATTGTGAGTCATGCAGATGTCAAAAAATTGCATAATGGAATTATGAGTATTGCAAACCTGCTGGACCACTATGAGCAAGCAAATATTCATTTGAATTCAGTTCAACCAAAAGGATTTCAATTGTCTCTAGGCCACATGATGCATAGATATGTAATTACACAGCCAGTCAAATTATATAATTAGAGATATATGTTTTTAAACAAATTTTGGCTGGAATCTGGAATGGACATATTATAGTCTATTACCACACTGATACTCGGGGCAGCATTGATTTGATCTTTTGAATGCTTTGCATCCAGGTCGATATTCACAGCTTATGATTGTGCAGGCAAATCCTGGGGGACGACAGATGCAGTGTTCGCAAGGGGAAGAGGTGGGGATCGTCTCCCCGTCGCCATAGGTCATAGAGTCAATTGAACAAACTATCAAAAGCAAGGAAACAACAATTTTATTTTGAGTAGGGTGGCCACTCAATCGGAAACAAGTATTGCATACTTACCCCTCTGTTCAATTCCGTATGTGTCATTTTGCACAGTGATGAAAACATTTTCGCTAATTCCAACCTGGCGATTTATGGGAGCTAGAATTTAATAGAGTATATAAATTAGGTGGGTCCATTATCTGATTGTCACAGCATTGCATCGCATGCAATTAATTACGCAGGAAACTGTGTAAGATAGTTACGCATTTTTAACTAGTTTTGCACGAATTGTGCATGTACAATTTTAGTTGCTGCTGCAATAACAATTAAAACAGGCTGATATAATTAGGTATCTAAATAGCTACTTACTTGCAGAGGTAAAGGTGACAACGAGGGCTATCAAAGGGGTCAGCAACAGTGACCAAGACGCCAGGTCACCGGGCGTCGACTTCATAACTGAATATTGATTTTTTTTGTATGTTCCAATTACTTATGATTTTGCAGGACCTTTTTCTGTTGAATTAAAAAAAAAGAAAATTTTAATTTTTTTCATTTTTCATTTTTCATTTTTCATTTTTTCATTTTTTCAACATTTTTCATTCAAACATGACAATGATTTACTATGACTCACTGTCTATTATTCCTCACTATTATAATTGTATTTCAAAGTAAAGAAAATTTACTGTTATCAAATAAAATTTATGCAAACTATAAAAACTAATCCAAGTGTGCAAAATAAAATGAAATGCAAATAAATTTAGTTGGACGTGCAAAATCAAACGGTGTATAGTCGGCTTCACTTCATCTATTTTCCCCAGAAAAAAAATTGGCATTGTTACATCACATCATTTGCCATTATATATGTGTACTGTAATTCCTTTCTTGTAAAAATCCATCCATCAGCATCAACTGCAATTAACGGTTTTGTTATAAAAAGTCAATGAGTGAATTTTTTTGTCACTTTATTTTGCATTCTATAAAGACGGGAGTAAGTTGTCAGTGTCATTTTTTTTTAAAATGCTGCAAGTATTTAAGCTAATGTACATACTTAAAGTTTTAATTTATTATGCAGTAGTATGAGCAAAGATTTATTTCATAACATTCGAATTTATCTAAATTTTATACAACCGTTTCAAAGATTCACCGAAAAGTCAGTGAATTAAAGGTCAGCAACACACAAAAAAGATGCCATTTCCAGAATTATTGCGTTGTTTTCAAATATTTCACAAAGTCAGAAAAAATGCAGTGTTATGCAAGTTCCTCATTGTTAACCTGTCTTGGCTTGGCTTGGCTTGGCTAACTTTTTCGGCACAATAAAGATTGAATTGTCTTTTACAATTTGTTGTCATTCTCGCTTCGCCACTACATTTTTTATTTGCTGTTATTTTCTTGCTCTTGG
The DNA here is from genome assembly GCA_034698145.1 of Proisotoma minuta. Lineage (NCBI taxonomy): Eukaryota > Metazoa > Arthropoda > Collembola > Entomobryomorpha > Isotomidae > Proisotoma > Proisotoma minuta. Next base: position 37,804 of record JAQIXN010000359.1, read on the forward strand.
TCAACAAGTAATGGGAAATGGACAACGAGAAAACAGGAACTGTATAGCAAGATTATGGCGACAAATTATTTGGTAGACGACAAGCAGGAGCCAGGAAATCTAATCAAGTGACATTTTTACGATATTTTAAAGTAAATATCAGTAAAAAAAACTTGGATCAATTATGAAAGCTTTGCAAAATTCGGTTTGGAGTTGCATTGTTGATAAAAAAATCAGAATGATATAAACAATGAAGTTTCAAGCACAAGTAATTAATCATTTCCTAAGATTAGGGTCGTTAGCAGGACAAGATAAGTGTCGTGTACAAATTGGCTCAACTGTCAAATCTAGTTTTAGTAATTGATCGAAATTCAACACATTTAATTTAACCGTTCTCTTAAGTAATGGCTACATAGTTGTCCCAGATATTTATGTAGAATAAAGATGCATGTATTAAAAACGGATTCAAAACTAAACCAACATGCAAATACCCATTTTTTAGCCGATATTTTTAATAAAAGTTACATACTCACGAGGTCAAGGTCAATAAGCCAATGACCACCAGCGTATTTGAATCAAAGAACTGATTTCATTTTAAAAAATAAAACAAGGCAAAGTAGAAGAAGAGCAAAACAGGTATCAAAAGAACCATTCATTCCTAAAGTTTGCTAATCGAAATTCAGACAGGCAAATTGCAATGTAGCCCCCCAGCAGTTAATTATCAGAATAAAATTAAAGTGCGTATATTCTGCGTGCGAGAAATATAAGAACTGTTCATTGCACTTTATTGCGTGTCAATTTGTAATCACAATAATTCAAAATTTTATGCTGATTTTGCTACAAAAATTCATGAGAAACTGAACTTGCAAGTTCCATCTTCCATCCCATCAGAAGAGCACAATTTGGCAATAAATTTCTCACCCTTCTATGCAAATAGATGAACAATGGACAATGAAATAAATCCTGAAAGGAGGATTTATTTACCAGGGTAATGGGTACATATTAATGATTACAAAATAGAGTTTAATTCATGATTTACCAAATCATTATTACATAAGGTGAGCATGGGATGATTATTATTTTTTAAAAGGTGAAAATCTTCTGGAAAATCTTAAAGACATTTTTAAGGAATCTATGAATGAAATGAATGGAAGGGTGAGTGGTTTTTTCTTTAGAATCTCAAAGAAAAACTCGGCTTCAGATTTGAGCTCAGACAACTGTAAAGTCTTGACACAATGAGCTGGTATTATTATTTGTAATAATGAGCATCTCATCATCATCATCTCGGACCAAGAAAAAAAGTGCTCAACGCTCTTTTCCTTTGATTTTATTTTGGATGAGCATAACATTTAACACACCGCACTACACAACATCGTTATCCCAGGATCTAAAAACCTGAACTGATTTTATTGCTGGCTTTTTCATCAAAGCAAAGGGAGAATAAAAAAGAATGAGGAAATTGCGACTCGGAGGTGCCAATATCCGCTAAATCACTCTCCCAAGTCAAAGTCACTTTAGCATTGAAACATTGAATTGCATAAAATATTTCCAACCACATTCCTTTCAGCTACAAATTTGGACAGAAATAAGTTTGTCATATTTATTTACCCACGGCTTCGTGGTACGGTACTATAATAAATAATTGAGAATGATGGCAAAAAACTGACTCATTTTTGTTGACAAATTTAATGCGCATTTTTTGTTTACTTGTTTAAAGAGCAACGATCGAGTCCAAGAGAATTAATTTAATTGGTGACAATGACACTTGATCATTTTGATCAATGTTTTAAGTTTCTAGAAGTAAATAGTATAAAGATTTTTCAAGGTTTATGGCTGTCTTGGGTGTGAAATGACACGTTGGACGATAATTGTCATGGATAGTTGAAGGAACCAAGTTACATAAGTACTGAGGACACAAGTCTCAAATTCCTCGTGAGACCCGTTCTCATTCACAACCTGCCTCATATTGATGCAGGTGAGAGTGAGTGACAATTGCTTGTCTCTAACAATTTGTGGTTTACATGTTTTTATGTTTACATGGACAAATGCATCATTTCAACCAATAATCAAAGTACCTCTCAAATAGATATTTCGACAGAATTAATTTAATTAAAATTACTCCTCGTTATACTAATTAACAAAATGCGCCTCACTCACCTTCTTCTCAGTTTCTTCTATTCTCCAAAAAAAATCACGCTTAAATTTCAGTTCATTTCACTCCAATTGTTGTTGGAAGGTAAAACATGGACTAACACTGAGAAAGAGGAAAGTTGAGACTGCTCTCTCCAACGGATGATGGGAAGGCCGTAAAAAATGTTGGCTGAAATTAGTGTTTAAGGAAGGAATCCTTAAATGCACGGAAGGTGAACGGACTTTTGAATTTGTATTTTTTATGATTATTATTTCATTTAGCCGGAGACAAGTCCAGCCTCGTCCAAACACACCAAGAAACTAAACTAGCTGCTAAAGAAGGGATTCTAAATAACTGCAAATTCTAACCAAACTAACTAACTTTACATTATGTTATGTTACCTCACCGAGTCCCTGTAAAATAAAATCAAATGCATAGACCAACTTTAGCTGCTATAATATAGCCAAGTAGAATCTGTTTGTTGTTTAGATCGAGCTGATTTTTTATTTAGCTGCATGCAAAATTTAAATGCAGCTACAACTACATATAAATATTTATGTAAGTAGTGCAGCAACACCTTATTCCGGTTGTATGCTTTGCTTGTCACCCAATTTAATAAAAAATAGATCAATATCTCTTGGTTTTAACTGGCCTGTTAATTTAATTAGGTTGTACTTAGGCCTATCGTGCCAAGCTTGGTTTCTTGAATGTGGCAATTTAAACGTTTTTTTCAGTTTTTTTCTGTAACTTGCAGCTCATTCAGAATATATTCCTTTGCAGGATGAGTGCTCATTAAAGTTTCGGGTTTTGAAATCCGTTGATTGATTTACTGGCGTGGTTTTGCAAATTGGTATAAGCTCAACTTATCCAACCTCTTTTATCGTTTACCGTTCCTTCAGCGCACAATTGCATTGGATTATTTGTAGATGCAGTGGCCTCAGTCGGACATGAATTTATTTGAGCCGTGCAATTTATGACTTTAAATTTTAATGAAGTTAGAAGGATGAAAATATTGCATGCAATTATAAATATTCAACCTGGATTTGTATCTAGCAAAAAAACGACCCGAACAAATTCTAATTAGAGTTAGTAAAAATTGCATGGTTCCAGGAAATTATATATTTAGGTCACCATATTTACTATTTAATAAATTGGGGTCAATCAAGTAAACACGTATTATGTAAAAAAAAAAATCACAATTTGATTGTATATAATATAGAAGCCAGAAAACTGCTTCCAGTTTTTCCAAGTCTCTGGAAAGTTTAGCATTTCTACAGAAAAGAATGACATGACATGGCCAATTTAAATGTTTTATGTTGGTCTCGTAGCTCGTCAAAAAAGGGAATAGGTGGTTAATCCGATTGCGTCTTTTATTCAAATCGCATCTGTATTGAGAATTCGAATTCTCTTCCTAAAGACCATGAATCTGAATATCTACATTTCAGTTTCTCTGCCCAACTTTTGCTTGCTCAAAGATTTCCATGAAACAAGAAATGATCTGTTGAGATTTTGTAATAATATTCTTGAAAAATTTCACACTATCCTAAACACGAAATGTCTCCTTAATACTCTGGTGCATATTAGAATATCAAATGAAGTGGGATGATTCCTCTAACGATGACTATTTCCCCTCCATACAAAGGAATCAACCAACTTCAATTTCAGCTTTTCTGTCCCCAGTCATACACATTTTATATGGAGGAAGAAAATATGTTTTGGGAATTTGTTCTTTGGATTTATCCATTTTACATTATTTGAATGGAGAGTACAAGTGGCTATTTTGGACGGACGTGAAGCATAAATCAGGTTTGTTATGCATGAGAGAACTTTATATTAACATCTTGATCCGATAATATGACGCTCCCAAGTGACGAAAGACAAAGGACATGATGCCTGACAGAAGTTGAAACTACCTAGGAACAAAACAATAAGAAATTGTCGGAAATTTACAGAGAAAAGCCAAAAGTCTTGTTCAAAACAAGTTGTACTTATAAACTACAGCAAAACACTGGCAAACTTTTGTTTTATTTTGCTTACTTTTAATTCGTCTCATTGTAAAATTTAAACTATATTTGATTGATGTATTTATATATATAAAAGTTGGGAAATCTGGTTGGATGAGTCTTATTAGAAAAAATTGGCATTAAATTTCTTGCAATCCATTAATTTGCAAAAGGCTGGCTGCCAGGGCTAATTTAATTTTCGTGAATTGAAACAAACAAATTTATAAAATACATTAAGAAACAACTCCAAAGTTGGAAAAATACATGAAAATTAATACAACTACTAAACCTGAGATCTGTATTTGCAATTAGCCATGAGCTAGAATCAAATAATTGTTAATTACTCAGATGAAAATAATTAATGAAAACATAACATACATTCTTTGATAATGACCATGCTTTTATAAAGCATGCATTTGCATAAGTATAGATTTTAAATTATATAGTTGCGTGTTAGGTAGTTGGATGATGTGCAACAAAATTTAGTATTCATAAACGCAAAAGTAGGTGATTGGATTAGTTTTTGTTTGGAAGAAATAAAAATAAGAATCCGTTTGCTTTAATGATTTTGAACTCTGTTGATTTCAATTGTAATTGTAGCCAGTGACCAAAAACTAAAGGTATATAAACACATCAAAATTTGAACAAGTTTGAAAAATAGAAACATTTTGAGCCAGGACTAAATTAAGAGTGAGAAACAGTTAAAAGATTGAATGAATAGCAACTGTATATTTCTTGAATGTTTATTTAAGATTGGAGTTTTTTCCTTTCTCGTGATTGATTGACCACATAATTCAACCGATGAGTTATTTCCTTTATACATCTACCTAGTAGTAGCATAAGTTCTGTCCAAAACGTTTGCCGTTGTAGCAAGTTCACTGTATTGACTATTGAAAATATAAATACATTTCCTGAAAGCCCTTGAAATACTGAAGAAAATGTGGTATTTAATTTTCAT
>JAQIXN010000360.1:0-42740 GCA_034698145.1 Proisotoma minuta
ACCGGAATTACGGCGATGAGAATTTGAATTGGAAGAATTGGAACAATGTCGTTCTTTGGGCTTTGCACATGCTTTGGAAGATGAAGGAAGACCTGGAAAATATTATAAGTAATTTAAACATTTTCATCATTTTGTAAATTAATTTCTCAGAAAGAAGAAGCTTAGCCTTCTAAACAGTCAGTGAATTAATTACAATTTAGCATCATTTTATAAAAAATCTGAAATATCACTACTTTTTTCAGTAAAATATTAATTAAAAATGCTTTAGGATCTAAACATAAAATAGAGTTGCCAGCATTTAAAAATTAAATTAGACGGCGTCAAATTTTACCTCAAAATGTTTGTATTATTCATAATATTTAATATTCGCATCACAAAAGTAATTTCTCTTGTATTAAACATTGAAATTTCAATCTGAAACACTCTTTTATTTGACTACTTTTTGCGAAATGGCTTTATTTGATTTCGTACTACATGTTTCAGATTTTAAGTAAATGCATTTTAAATTCTATCATTATTGCAATATATATATATATATATTGGGCAACAATTTTTTTACCAGAATCTCTATCAAAGCTCCCGGTGCTTCCCTCGTCCTCTTCTTCCTCGGAAGCGTCCTCATACGATCCTTCATCGTCCTCTTCAATCCCCGTAGTGCTTCCAATCTCATAGTCCTCCAAACAATTTGCTTTGTGTAACTTCAGTCTCTGTAGGATTGCAATATTTTCCCTGATCACGGCGTTTATCTTTATCTCCTCTTCCGAAGCCAGGGGAAATGGACACTGGAGGGGACAAGGCGACGTCGGAAATTGAGGGCTTAGGCTTATTTCATTATTTCCCTCAAAACCGTTTAAAAAACAATCTTCCTCTACCGAATTGCTGTCAATTTTGTCAGAACTATTCCGTTTTCGTGGAGAAATTGGTGATTTTGGCGAAATTAGTCCATTCTCAGCCTGTGTCTCTTTTTGGGGACTTGAGGGTGTGGTCAGTAGGGGAGAAAGTGAGCCCTTAAGTCCTGTGGCACTTTCTGGGAATTCCAGTTGTTTTTCCGCTGGTAAAATTTCCGGGGATTTTTTAGGAAATCCGAGTCCGAGTTCGGTGGGAGAAATTGAAAGGGGAGGAGCTGTTGAAGGTCTTTTACTTTTCGTCGACTTTTCCATAGACTTGTCGCCAACACCATCCACACAGATTTCAGGAATGTCCAGTGAACTCAAGGAACTTTTCGACGTCTTTCGACTACTTTGGCTGGGCGCAGGGCTGGGCGGCGCTAAATTATTTATGCCCAAGCTGGATAACAAATCAGGTGCAAAAGGCGAGCTCGGAGAAGTTAACGGAGATTTAGGAAACGGAGGCAAACTCAGGGATTTAGGATCAATTTGTGTTGTACAAGAATTTAGCGTCTTCAGATTTTGGAACTGTAGCTCACAGATTCGTTTCGAAAGATTTTCATAAAATGAGTCGCTTTTGCCCAATTTAGTCATTTCTTCTAAAAAGTGCTGACTATCGTTTGTGTCGATAATCGAAGAAGATCGCGAAAGGATTTGTGGCTTTGCTAATTCGCCATCGCTTTCCCCAGAACGCTCTGCATTGTCTTTGTCAAAATTCTCAGCGTCTGGAGGACTGTCATTTTCTTTCGACGAGTCCTGTGTTGCTGAAATCGGTGGCACTCGAATTTTTTCGAGAGATCCATTTGATTTTGAATGGTCTTTGATCTTTCGGAGTTTTCGGTCTTTTTTCCCTGCAGACTTTTTGACCCATGCGTTGTCGGAGTCTGACCACACTCCCTCGGAGGAGGATCCTCCTTCAGAGTCCGATGGGGATGAGTCGCAGAGGGAGGTGGAAGAGGAAGAATTGCTCGATTTGCTCGTTACTGACGAGGACGAAAGAGTCCGACGGCGACGAAAAGATTTACCAGCAACTGAAGCGGCAGAAGACTGAAAAATTATGGAAGATGCGTTAGATTTTTAAAAGTTCCATGTGAAGCTTTTGTCTCTTTTTTGTTATTTGGGGAAAAAACTTATCTATCAAATCTCTTTTTTACACTCTAATGTTTAAGACATAATTATAACGGCCTCGAAATTCTTCTGACATTTAAATAACAAAGTTTATGCTCTGTTTTCAGCATTTGAATTCTTTTTGTATTTTTAAAAATAGATCAATTTGAAATTGTTTCATTCAGATGATACTACAATATATCAAAAGTGAATTAAACTAATTTACCTGTTTCCCTTTCCCTCCAACCACGACCAGCCCCCTTGAGCCTACATTTGAATTCCCATTTCGGACATTTTGCTGTCGACTGTTTAAATTATTGGCGAATGCATTGCTGCTGTTTTTATTATTGTTATGATTGAGCGTCAGCGTTCCTTTCGACGGCGTGGGTGGCTGAACTGAACCTCGTCGCAGACCTTTAGCGCCGGCTCCATTGCATGTCGTGGGACGGGCGGACGAGATGAAGAGGGAATTGGATCTATTTCTGGATGCCTCTAAACCCTTCAAGATAATTGTGGTTGCCTTCTGTCGATGTTTTATGGCTGCGTAATGTTTCTTCAAATTGTCCAGTTCTCGTTTTGCGAGGAAGAAGGATTTGTAAGGCGTGTCTTGGGACAAAAGGGACAAATGTTTTTGACGCAGTTCGCTAAGGCCAGGAAACGGAAATGGGCCCACCGAGACAATGCACTGAAATTCAAAATTGCTTAGGTTCTAATTTGCAGGGGTTTTCACATAAAAATAGTGTGACTTTGATTATTGTAACATGTGTTCCAAAGAATCTGATCTGATTTACTTGACCTAAGAATCTTGAGAAAATTATTTACTATCGTCAAACTCTGAAATTATAATTATGTTTATAATATAAAATATTTTAGCTATTCCCATTTCTAAAAATTTATTTGAATAAACATCAAAGGTTTTCAAAAATTGGCCGAATAAGAAGCTGTTATTAAGAGTCTTAATTTAAGGCAACACCAAATCTATTCATTACGTCACATTTTGAAACAAAATGACTTTTTTTTAGCATTTCCTGCAAAAAATGGATGAGATGTGAAATACCTTTACGAGCGAGTTTGGGTCCATGAGTCCAAGTTCAAGCATTTCTCTCGTTACGACGCCCATCACGGAGTAAAACTCGTCCGCGCTCCGAACCTCCAAAATCCTCCTGCAACAATTAATCAAATCAAATCTGCAAGTCAAACAAATGAGAAAGCATTCGTACGTTTCAATTGCAGCCCATAGAACAAGGGCAGCTCTCAACAAAACTTCCGAACCTTCCAAAAGTACGAGATCCCAAATCTGCAAACCAAAATTGGACAAAAGTGTTAAAATCGTTTTTGCTCATCTAGAAATACTAAATCCAAACACTATTTACCCTACCCAAAATTAAAAAATAAAGAAATCTGCTTAGAAGTCGATGTTTACAAAATAAAATTGGTTTAGAATTTTTTCAGACCCATTACAACTTTTCAATGCTTTAGACAAACATATTTAGAGATCTAAATATAACGAAAAGTGGGGTTTCCTGTATTTAGAATAATATTTTCGAATAATATAATATAAAATATTTTCGAAGAGATTGGAAGCCAAAATTGTCTGACAATTCAGCAACAAATTAAAGTACAAATTCAATTTCTTTATTCAGTTTGTACATTCGTAGAATCTTTTTTGTTATGTGGTATTCTTTATCTTTTACTCTGCTACAATTTTCCAGGTGTGGAATAAAGTAAGAACTTTTCCAAATAGAATGATCATAATCATAAAGTTTTATTTTATTCCAACTCGAGGCGTAGTATTTATTCGACCTAATTCCTGATGTTGTGTTGTTGTTGTTTTTAGGATAAAAGTTTTTCACTTTTGCTAATGATTTCCTCGCTTGCATCATCATCCCATTTTCTGCCGAATTTCCCAATATTTTCTCCTTTGTACAACTTTGTACGAAGCCAAATATCACGCTCGTGTTGGATAATTATCGATTTTCTACTTTATGAGATGAACCTTTAATAATTTATAAACACTGCGTACATAGTACAACGGCTAACACAAATTTGAAAACAGATGTAATTAAATAAAATAGCGTAAAATAGCGGAATAAAATAGCTGAAGAATTTGTTGGAGAAAGTTGTTTTGTTTTGTTTGGATATTGTTACATAAAAGCATTCAATTTTCCTGCATAATTTTGTTCTAAAAAGTTCTGTAGCTTAGCTTCTAAATCCTTATTGCATTTGGTCGGAAAGACAGACAGACAATACATTCTTAGAAAATACCTGATACCTCCTAAATATGCAAATAAGCAGGACACTTTACTTGTTTTGCTTCTGCTTCTGCATTTTATTTTATGTTATACTTGCAAAAATTACTACTTTCTCCTAGAAAGAGGAATCATAAATAAATAATTCATAAACTAAAGCAAACTTCTATGCAGTATCCTAATTTTGGGGATTTGATAAATGATGGATGACGAATTTTTATTCTTTTCTAAAAAGTTTCATATAAATCATCAGTCCAAATTAATTCAGTCCCACAGAACATAAAAAATTAACAGGCGTTAAAATCTTGGTTTAAAATATCTCGGCTTTTTACAGACGACAGACGACATCGGTCCTATCTAAAGAATTCAATCACTAAACACAAAAATCACTAAATTTTTCCAAAATAAATTCAACACTCGGCGATAAACTATGCAATAAGGGTTGATGGGCATTAACTAGCGATAAACGGTTTCAAATGTTCAAATTTAGGAAATTGCAAAAAATACTTTGTAATGTTTGACACACCCTAAACTCAAATTACATATCTTTATTGTGCTCATGAGAAGATTCAATTTGACAAAATGTCAAGTGTAACGGGAAAATTGATTATCTACAAATAATTGGCCCGTGACTAGAATTATTTAATGTCTCTCCACTCCACCCAACTAATTTCAGTTCCGAGGAAAATCAATTTACTTGGAAAATTGGTAATTGTTGTGCAAATAGAGACCCGCTAAGAATTAGTACAACCAACAACCCCAAAATTCAGTCCACGACTTACTACACAAAATGCAACGGAGCAAAACGAAGAGCTCATTTTATTGCTTTCTCTTCTCCTAAATCTTCTGTCTGCAAACTGCAAAGATTATACAGGGAGAAGAAAATAAGTACACGCCTTATGTTTTCTTTTTCCACGTAAAATCGAAAACAATAAAATTGCCTTACCTGTCTTTATATAAAGCAAAAAAAATGATGTTAATGAGAAAAATATCTTAACTAATTTAGCTCCTGGATTTTACAAAAAAATTTTGCTGGCGTCAAACTCAATCAAATTTCTTTGAAATGTTTGCAATTTCAAAGGAATATTTCTTACCCTGAGGACACTGGGAGTGGGTAGACAGTGGATGAAGAGGGTGAGGAACCAATGCATGGTGAAGACGTCGATGAGCGGCGGCTGCTCTTCGCCCCCTTGAAGACGTACTAACTGGGAGTGAAGACGCGGCTTCCGTAAACGCAAAATCTCACGAAATACTGCCATATCCACTGCAAGACCTCGCAGCCCCGCGTTGAAATAGCCTAAAAATGAAATATATAATTGTAATTTCAATAGACATATAATTGTATAACAGAGTGGGGCTTAACCCTTAAACTTTTTGGAATGATTTCTATGAGGCCCGATATACTAAACCCACGCCTGTGATGAAGGACTATCAGGATGACAAAGTGTTGGCATACATGTAATACCCTTTGGGTAAATAATTAGACGACGAGGGACAAGAAATGACAAATGATGACTTGGCATGGCGAAGATCCAAAGGTATTATTTAAAATTGCTAAGTTTGTTTCCAAATTATATATTTAAGCTTTAGTTCAAAATCTTTAGAGTTTAATTTGGCAGCAAAAGATAACTTTGAGGAAAGTGGATGCTAAGTTTTGCTAAAGATCTGATTAGAATTATTGGCAAACTTAAATAAAGTAGAAAACGAAATATAAGAGTCAATATTTAGGTTGCACTCGGAGAAAGTTTAGATTAAAATGAATGTAAAAAGCATCTGGATGTATTATAGAATTGAAGAGTTGATGTTAATATATATTTAAAATAAATATGAAACCATTGTTTTTAACATAAAACGAAGGAGTTGGGCGTGGGCAGATAATTTTTTTTAGTAATCTTTTGTGTTAAATAGTTAAGGGATTTAACTTTTCTATTGGTAAAACTGTTACCGTAAGTAAAAAAAAGACCTAAAATATCGATGAGACCTGTTTAATTCACATTAGGCGTATTACACGATGACAGCCCAAATTAAAACAAACGACAGCGAAAATCATGACAAGTTGAAATTAGCTCTGCTCTTTCACTTCCCACAACTTTTTCTCCATCCGAGAAAGTTTTTGTGGTTTTGTCTACTTCTATTTATTCGGATTAACTCCAGAAGCTCACGTAGAGAAGTTTTTTTTTGGATTCGCCACAGTTTTATATATACCAATTTAGTTGGCTATAAGAGCTATATATTAAATTAAATAGGTCACTGCCCACGAAAGAAGAAAATTCTCAACGCCCTTTTCGTTGGGGCATTGCATCACAATCAGTTTTATTTTTTGGCCAAATCCTTTCCAAGCCACCTAAATTTCAATCAATGGAAACGTGTGGGGAATACAATCCCAGATTTTACTCGTCTGCTGACCCCACAACGGACCTCATTAAGTTGTCTTATCGATCCAAGTAAAATGCTTGTGGACTTTGAATGCATTTTATTCCATAAAATATATTTTTTGCTGAATTTTAAAAAAATATCCAAGTTTGAACTCAATAAACATTTAAAAAAAATGAACTTAAAACTCCCAAAATTTCCCGAAATTTTTTACGGCCTCAAACAATTTCAAATAAAAATTTTTCTGTCCAGTTGTAACTTTCACAAATCGACTAAAATACATTTCAAGCTTATAAAATTTGAACATCTGCCAAATCTATCTTTTTGTGCTTTGATGCAGAATGAAGTTGCTGATTCTGTGGACAATGGTATTTACTTATGTATACCCTGAGTTTTTTTTCTATGTGAAAGTGAAGGGCAAAAACATTTATTTTTGTCCTGGTGGTACAAATAAAATTGTACAGGGTGAGATAAAGTTATAAACTCTAATTCCTAACAAAAGTTTGGTTGGCGTGTGGCTTAAATTAAATAGTTCCTTAACTTTCATTTAATCTCTTCATTTAATCTTTGCATGAGCATGCGAAATTAGACCTGAAAACTTTGCAAATTATTTTGCTTTCACTTTGTTCCACGCAAGCAGCAGCAAACAAAACAAGGTGAAATGTTTCAAGTCAAAGTTGTCCTTAAAAATTGGCCTAAAATAGAATGTAACGTCTTTCAAGTGGAAAATGTTGTTTTTTTTTGACATTTTTTAATTTTGCCAAAAAATGTACCCCTGCAGTTTAAGAGCTAAAGCTAAGCTTAAAGCAAATCCATATATCTTTTTTGACAGGCTGATTCCATATTGCCAATAATTTAGAAAATGTCCAAAAATATTTTGAAAGGCTAAAATTTATATGGTCTTAAAAAATATCAGAAAAAGATCTTTACATAAAAATAACGGAAAGTAGTTTTATTCAGACATTTAAATATAGGAATATTTACTATTTAAAAAATATAGTACACTTCAGTGGCTTCTAAACCCAATTGTCTTTTGACGTCACGCAATTCTAATTTCCATCCATGTTTCGCTGAATGGAATTCTAATTCCGTGCATTGCATGAGAGCGAGTGATTTATCACCTAATTTATATAGCACACACAAATAACGACCTTACACTTCAAATAATTAAAGGTCACCCGACCTACATTTATATGTTCAGCAGTTAACATGTCGCATACAAAACAATAAAGTGTATTTATTTAGTATGTTCATATTCAATCAATCTGCAAAACTATTACCATTCTACTGAAGCAGTTTGAGAATATTAAATTGATGCAATTTTACCACTTTTTCAATTCCAATTGCAACAAAATATAAATTTAATATTCCAAAATTGAGATGGTTAATTTGAAAACGAGATGATATTATGGGAATCTTCCATTGAATTTATGTTTTATTTTGATAATGCATATATAAATCTTTCGAATTAATAATATTAAATAATATATACAATAGTACACAATATATTTACATATATATTATAGATATGGCCTAACGATTATTTAGCTTGCCTTCGACATATAAATTGGCTTCGTAAAAGGCTAAATAATGGTGGAGAAAGTTCCGGAAGTTATTAGGCCATCTAATGCCAACTGGTTTTCCACGTCTATTTATGGGACAGAGCCATCAATTTTTCATGAGTTGGAATTCCAAATGAGAAAGTCAAGTCCCTTTCCCTCAAATAAAGCCCCTTTTTCACTTTAAATAGCTCGAGCAAGAAACAGAATTGGCCAATCTCACGGATTCGTAAAGAACAAATATACAGAAGAACAGACAGCGCATTCAGTTATCCGTCTGCCAATTTTCTCAATCCAAAAAGGAAACTGATTGGATGTGGATCAAGTGAAATTCCAGAACTGAAACTCGAAATAAATGAAATGTTCGGAGTAAGCGAAATTTAATTCCTTTCATCTCCTTTCTTCTTTGTAATTCTAGGCATTCGTTTCGTTTACAATTCCCAAAACACCCAAATTATTTAAAGTGCTTTTTAATTGGGTCATAACATATTCCAAGAATTTAACGTAGAAATGAAACATGTTTCATGTTCTATAATATTTTGAATGGAGTATTCTAAGAATTTAAATATAAATGGAAAACCAACAAATATTCCATCAACAGAATAATTTTAGTGGCATTTTCGTGTTGTGAACCAAACGTTTGGTCCATAACTGTTCTTTTGTATTTTTACAGTTGAAAGCATATTTTCTTTCTTTTGGGAAATAAGGGAAAGTGTCTTTTTATCCCTGAACTTTCTCTTCCATTTTATTATTAAGCTCTCTGGTGGATTGTTCTCAATATGCTTTCACCTCAAAACCAGAATTTTCCCATATGCTCTCAAAATAGAGGCAGGTGAAGTGAACTGAGCCCAAATTCCAACTCAATTAACTTCTGACCAAAGACAAGTCAAGCTAACACTAAAATTGATTTCATCCCACAGTTTTGCTGAATCCTGTTTGCAAAGTGAGGAAATGATGGAATGACATTTAAAGCCTTTTATCGTCAGCTTCAATTGTTTTAGGAAAATGGATCATTCAAAAAGTCAGAAAAGGCTTAAAATATGTACATGCATTGAACAATGGAAAGTTTATTTTCCTTTGGGAAATGTGAGAATGAAATTTCGTGGATGATCCTTTTCTAGATCTGATGAAGTGTGAAAAGGTGAAAGTTTGCGAAAGTTGTCGCTTGTCACTTTCCCCAGCAAAACATGATCATTTTCTTTCGCTCTCAACGGATTTATAGAAGATAGAGACAAAATGTGTACATTATCACAATGAAACTGGTTTCAGTGCATCACAAAATGGCAATTCATGTAAACATCTAACCTTGAGGAAGAACGCCTTCGATGAGGAAAATAAGGACTTTTAGGGTCAATGTTTCATCCCCCTCTGTCATTTCCAGGAGCATGGCGCCGATCATGTTGAATCCCTGACAGTAGCCCACGGAAGGATTCCATCGTCCATACGCAACAAGCACCGACTTCAATTTGGCCTGCTTTGCGCCGCTGAAACCTTTGCAACCCGTACGATGAAGATCCTGGAAAAACAGAATAATAATTTATGTATAAATATTTTTAATGCAGTAAAGGATTTAGAGATACAGGATAGCATAAAAATAAAAGCCGAATAATAAAATTATGTAACTGCTCGTCTTAATCTCAATAACTCAATGATTTCGAATCAAACTCAATTTCCAAGGGCAAAAATGGCTTTTGGGTATAATTTGGCCCCAAATCGAAAAACTTTCCAACTCTTTAATTGAATTGATAGATTCTAAAGAATCCAACTCGGATTTCGAGGTTATTCTCAATCATTCGATTTGAATAGATTTGGTTTAATTCCAAAGTGAAGGTGATATTCCTTTTATGCGGGATGAAAAGAAATTTCATTCCTTTGAATTTCCTAGTTTTTCTCTATTTTTGCCATAAGTGGGTCGTGTGGGTGGAGAAAGTGATTACTTCCGACTCATCAAGTCAATCCTGATTTTATTTCAGACTCCCACTGACAGCTTTTGTTGGATTTTTTTCCATAAAAACTTTTTCAGAAGGTGGATGGAGGATTAGAGTTTTTTGAAGAAAGGAGACTACTTAATTTTTCTTATGGAATGAGACACCCACTGCTTATATCTACTTGGAAATGCATACATAAATACAGAAACATATTTTTCTAAAGTTTTGGGGCATTTGTGCTATACTAAAATTATTTTCTTTAATGGCTTTTGGGCATGGATTTGTAAAACATTTTTAATGCTATTACTTACTAATTAGGACAAATTACTTAGAACTCTTCTTGTGCATCGATATTACAGTATTCGTTTATTTGGGTAGCAATACTACATTAATTTTTAAAGACAATTTACATTTATAGTGATAAAACACCGAAAAAGAGGACGTAATAATTAAAATGTAAAATTGTGCACATACAACATATAATTAAAATTCCACAGGGAATAAAACCTCGGAATTCGCTTCGTAGGTATTTTAATTAGCTTTTTAGAGATTTGCCCAAATAAAACTTTTCTTTTGCTTTGTACTTTAAAATTTCCTTTGCATTCTTTCCATTTTAATTTTGTTCCAAAAACAACAAAAGAATTGAATTCTTCTTTAAATTCTAGAAATGTCTGAAAGGATTTAGGGCAGTAAAATAAAAACTTGACGACCTGCTTTTGGCCTTTGACATTATCGTTAAGAGTCTAATTTTATTGTCACCCGATTTTATTTTATTTTATGACTTTGCTTTCAACTTTGGCATTTGCGTCATTTACATAGATCTTAAATTTAAGCTTTCTTTGGATGTCAAGTTGTCAACTTAAAAGAACTGTCAATTGCCATTATGATGCTAAAAAGCCGTGAAAAATATTTTTCGTCATTCCACAGGTCCTTGAAAATTTTCGCAAATAATTGACGTATTTACTTGTTTACAATTCGTGTTAAAGTTGTGAACATGAACTAAAATGATAAAACTTTCTCTGTCATATTCCAACTTTATTTCTTTTGTGAGGAAGCAAAGTGAATTTGGTTCCGCTGGGAATAAAGTTCACAGTAATTTTACAGTCCAACTCTTCCCTTGTCACATTTTCATTTTCTTGGAAAGATGAAGTTTCCATTTCCCAATTTCCGTTGGAAATATTTGAGAAGGCAAATAGATATGTACGTGTGTAAATTCAGATATGGATATTTGATAATTTTAATTTACTCATTCAGAAATGTAAATTATTAATGTAATGTAGTTAATCTTAAATATTGCAAACGTATTATACATACTTAGGTAATGCCAGTCGAGAGTAGTCCAGACTTTTGGATCTTTAAACAAATATTTTATAAATTTTTATCGAATCCAGTAATTGTAGACTTTCAAATTTTAATTTCCATTAACCATTTCTTCCTATGTTTTATTTTTAATTAGTTTTGAATCTGATTTGGAACAAAGAGTAAAGTATCGCAAAGGAATATAATTCAAATTTCAACTATAACTGTGTACATATGCAACTAAGGTTGTTTTTAGATATCTAAAACGTTGCTGAATATTAAGATCACTTTTGCTAATTTATTTACCGACATCAAAATTTGACATTTTATCTTTACCTGAAATTGAACAAAAAAAAGCTTACCTTATGTATCTGATCCCCAATCTCATTATCCCTTGATGTGGGTGTGGCACTTTTGGCCAGCACTCGCCCCCAAGGAATTCCCTTATCCGCCAAATACTTCTCGGAAAGATTCTCCCACAACTGGAAAAGTAGAGGAAAGATTTAAGACGTAGGAATGAATGTTTTAGATGGAAATGTCAACATCTCAAGTGTTTGCCTTGAGCGTGGGCGTAGGTGGTGATCGTTAAAAGTATGGCACATTGTGAAAAGTGAAAGCAGAGCTTAGTTTTTATTTTATAATGTCAAGTCCCAAAACGTGTCAGTTTTTTGAAAGGTCAAAAAGTAAATTGGCTTTTTTACCCCAGAGCATGAGATTAAAAATAACTGTATCGGGTATCAAATTAATTTTATTTCTTAGCCCCTTTATTCCAATGTTTTTCTGTTGATGCCAAGAAATATAGCTCTATCTTTTCGGCCTATTATTCAGAAAATGGTCAAATTTCAAACAGATTTTGAATGCCTCTTTGTCTTGATACACAAACTGTTTAATTCCACCACTTTGTTATACGATTCTGTAATTTATAATTCCAGGATTTGCAAAACTGCCCCTGACTCAGTTATCTCATATTTCTAGCGATGGGATTTTAGGCCATGGACAATTTAGGATTTTATTAACCGCATCCCAAGGGCATTGCACAGCTTTGGATATTGACTTTCACTCACATTCACATCCCATCAATTCCCCACGTTCTTTAGACCAAATGAAAGCGTCGAAGGCTTAAATTAAGCTTATCCTTATAGCTTTGTCCAGAGTCCAAAGCTAAGGTCAATAAAAGCGTCAGAATCACAGAATCGTGTCGTAATCGAAAACGAACGTAATTCACTGTGGTGGTGCATATGAAGAGCAACTTAAGAAAAAAATGATATCCGTTATTAACTATTTGAACAAAAGTTTCATGAAATTTTGACCTTACGTCTTGATTAATGCCCCATCTTTTAATTTGACCTCCAATATCTGTAGGGTTTAAAAAACATGAATGCCAAGTTTCTTGTCAAAAAGTTGATATTTATTGAAGAAGAAACAGATATGAGAGTCTACCTATACAGATAACTAGGGTTGGTATTTAAAAAAAAAAAATAACTTTGCAAACATTGTAGAGTTTTGTGTTATGAGGGTTCTCTAATTGCTTTGGAAGGCAAGCTCTGTACTTAAGTCGCTGCAGGCAGAGAAAGTAGCAAAATTAAATTATGTACAAACTTGTAAAAGCGAAAGTAACTAGATTGCAAAATATGTTTAGGACAGGGAACTAATTGCTCCACTGTTATTTCAGGTAAATTAAATTTTACCTTTAATCAAGACGATACAAGCATCTAACCTGATTAATTTAATATATCCGTGTATAAATATACTCTTTCCGAAATAATATTGTTCATACAATTTATTTATGGTACTTATCTACTTGGTGTCAAAAAACATTTTTATTAAATGACGTTTTTCCAATATAACCCAACTTCCGCTCAATTTATTATCTATCTCCTAAACCTTGTTCAATATTCTCTGTAACCTGAGATTGACAGTTTAATTAATTTTACTACCTATATGTTATTTCGCTCTCGGGTTTCGGGTTTCATTCCATAAATTGGCCCGCTTTAAAATTCCAAGAAAATTTTGGGCAAGATATTAAATTGAAGCTGATGCTGAATCCAAAGCAATAAATACTCATCTTATACAAGACAAGACACGTAAGGAGCTAAAACCGAAAGCACAACAAAAGACAAAGACAATTCCATCTCCTAAATTGTTTTCTCGTTTCCTTCTCGGAAATGTTTGTTTTCCGAAATTGGGAAAACCAAAGAAAGAGGGATATAATTAAATGTGATTTACTCTGGGGTCAAAATATTATTTGAGCATCGTACAATTTCAAAATTAATCAAGTTGACTAGCTAAACTACATCCATCCATCCTTCCAAATTAAAACCAAATAAAACCTAAATTGAAGTTATGAAAAAGCCCTACCCGAAAATTTTACAAATTGTTTGCGGTGTAAAAATATTAAAGTTCTGAATCAATCTCAAATATCTTTTTTTCAAAAAAATTAGCGTTTAGTTTAGTTTTGGTCTATTAAATTAGCCATCCAACATTTTCAAAATCAGTTGAACAAAAATCTTGTTCAAACAATTCATTCAAAGACAAAAATATTTATTTGCAAGCCTCAAACATTGCTGCAAGACAAACTTCCCTTGAAATAAGGAGTTTATTCATAAAATGTCATAAATGTTATTAGCAAGAAACCAGCAATTTAATTTTAGACAGCTAATTAATTTATCTAGCTTATAATTACGTAGGTGGCAACAGGACGATTAAGTCTGTTGACAAATGTCCACAAAAGTTGGTTAATTACTTTCTCCTACCTCAAACTCGGCAGGATAAAATTTCCTAGTTTCCAACTCTTTTGGTGACAAAGTTGCGGGGGAGGAATTTGCGTTGCAAATCCTCTTCATGAATGTCACTAATTAGTTTATTTAAATGCAATTTGTTAGACTGTTATTCGAATGCTGTGTTTGTCTGTCTGTTTTTTTAAACCGTAACGGAGGTACAATCAGACAAAGTTCGGGACAGATGGAATGTTATCGTAGTATAATAAAATCTTCATAAGCATGCCCCAAACGACAATTTTCAAAATAGACCCATTCTCAAAAAAATGTCAAAGTTCGCTCCATCATTACATCCAATCCCCAATTTCATTTGTCAACTGAATTTGACATGAATTGAACTTAATTACTGCGTAGGCAGGACGAAATTTTGTGAATGAAATGAAGTTATTTCCTAGTTCTAATTCTAACTAAGCTGTTGCTTTTCCTTTCAAATAAATAAATGAGTTGTTTGCTTTACGGGTCTTGTCTAAATTATCCATTAAAAATGTATTATGTTTTGGTTGGGTGAAAGTTGTTTTGTCTGTCGAATACAATTTATTTAGTTGGCTTCTTTTTAGTGCATGGTGTAATACAGGGTCACACAGATCTTTCGATCAAACTCAGCAACGAATTTCCCTTGGTTTCATGGTTCCCTTGATCGAAAGATCTGTGTGACCCTGTAAATTGGAAATAAAGTGTAATTTAGAATATAATAATCCTCAAAGCTCAAACTCTATTTCTTTGGAGTATCTAAATCTCATAATCCTTAATTTGCTTGAGGGAGCTTCAGAGTTCGTTAAACTTACACCCACAACTTCTTTTATACATTAAGCAAAATGAGACAAAATTGTTAATAAACCCAATCTTAATTTTACTTCCATCATATTAAACCTCAAATATATCTGTGTTTCTCTATATTTGATAAGTAATTGTTGAAAGTATTTTTTGCCATGCTGAAATTTAATTCAAAATGCTCTTTATTAGTAGTATTAAACAATGATTCTTTAAAAATCTTTTACATCAATACTAGCCTTCCATTATGGAAGTTCATTATATTATTCTTGTACATTTAAGTAATCTAATTTATTTCAAATGATTGCCATTTTTGTGAACATATAAATTTCAGCTTCGAATTACCTATTTTTGTTTTTTGAATTTTTGGGTCTAAAACCACATTTTCTCACATTGGCATTTACTATTCCCCAGAAATGCAATTTAATCACTTTTTGTCTCAACTCATTAAAATATCCCAACCATAAACTTATTTTCATTCATTTTTTAGCCCGAGAAAGAGCTTCGCTGCTCATGCATCTTGTCCGTCTTTCTGTCTGTCGGTAAGGCTAGTCGGTAAATTTAAAAAAAAATCACAGATCGTTTGCTATATGGATGAACAATGATCGGAAGTATTTTCTCTCAAGATCATTTAAAACAAACCAACTATGTATAAACTACTGATCTAATTAAGATCACTCACCTTGAGTCTAAACTGTATGGGCAATCCGCCCGGAAGTCTTGCGACCATTCTCATGGCGTCCCTCCATTGAGTGAAGCCAGTGTCTTTCTCAGACTCCTGTCGTCCCAAAGATAACAATGGAATTATCCTCAGTTCTAGAAAATCACAATTTAAATCAAACATTTCCCAAGAAAATCTCAATTTCCAAAACTTACGTCCAGAAGAACATCTCCGCTCGTAATTTATTGTGGAAGAATATGCCAAAGTTTTTAATGAATTTATTAATTCACTCATTTCTTTATTTTGATTTTTTTCGCTAAAATCTAAAAACCCATTTTACTGATATCTAGTCTAATATTTTGACAGATTTATTATTAAGGCCGAAATGCATATTTATAACATCTGGATGGACAGTTAAATATTTTATGTCTGCAGTCTTGCGGTTAATTAAACCACAAACAGAGGAGTGATTAATTCCACGTGATATAATCCTTAAGCCGTATGCAGCAGAAATCCATACAATTTGTATGAGTTGTGTTCTGACCAAAGCTTGGAGGCAAACTGGAGCTTTTCTCTTGCTACATGTGGAGAAAGTACAACATGCTTTCTATATGCTTAAAGTAAATAAATTCATGATGAGAAAGTTTCTCGGAGCTCTCCGTTAAACGTCATTCTCAAATATTGATCTGAGACGAAAAATGTCTCAAAAATGTCTCATTCAGGGTTGGTTGACCTATTGACCGTGATTTGGGCTGCAGTGCCAAATGCATTTTCCATGTTTTTACTTTCAGTTTGAACTTTGGCTAAATGACGATGAGCTTTTGATGTTTGAACAGTTTGGCAAATATTATTTAAGACACTGCATTTAAAAGAAGAGTCGTTCATTTTGTCTTCCAGTTTGATTTTAGAGTGTTATTTAAGAATTCTAAGAAAATGCTTAGAATTTAGGAATTAGAATGATCTCAAAAAGTGGGTTTGATTGGAGATGGAGTTGGATTGGTTTGTTTAGCGTCGTTTGTCTTGTAAATGGAAGCCCAATTGAAAATCAAAATCAAGGTAGATATTTTAGTATTTTTACCATTTTACTTCATTTTAAAGGGTTTTTTTAGGTCTGATTTCAATCCGGGAATGGAGTCCGAGACAAACTCAAATGGCTTTCGAAGCTTCAAACCAATTTTCACTTAAAAAACGGAATTTCATGCCACCAAAGCTACAGCTCAAAAAGTGCAACGGGAAGCAGAACCTCGTTGACGACTTCAGTATAATTTCTTACTTCCTTGGAGCCTTCTCAACTTTTGTAGGATTTGGGCTCGATTTGATCTTTTCTTTTACGGTAAACAATTTCATCAGTTAAATAGTTCTATTAATAAAATTTCAATTTTTTCAGGGCAATTTAATCGCGATCGCCGCAACAATTTTAAGTTTCCTCTTTGGTCTTCCGAGTTCAACAATCACAGCTTTGAATATCGCAAATCCGTTCACTTATTGGTTTTCAAATGGATTAAATGTGCTGTCAATTGCAACAATTTGGTTTGCAGCTACTTCTTTGGATATTGGTAATTTTTGTGTAAAATTTGGATGCGTTGTCCGTATCAAATGACGCTTTCAAAACTTGTCTCAAAAATGTCAGAATGGAGTCAAAGCTTATTCGCCTTATTGTTTACTCGTCTTTCTAATTTCAGGTAACTTGGGGCTGCTGACAGATCTTGCATTTGAAATTTTGGGAATTTATTCTCTTGTTCTCAGCACTTTTAGCACGTGGCCTATTTTATTCGACAAGCTTGTGGATCTTGGACATCTTTTTGGCGTTGGACACCACATTAAAGAGTTTATTGATAATTATGGCTGTCATAATCCTTACTTCAGAGAGTATTATTAAAGCTAATTGAGAAAATAAAGCAACGTCTCGCAAAGAATTATTTCGTCACAGAGGACAAGATGTAATATGCTGGTTTTATATTTTGAACGTTATTTTAACATCAATCATTGTCCGCATTTAATAAAGTAATTAATTTGGAAAATGTCTAAATCTGACAAAATATCGTCCTTTATGATGGACATCAAAAGCGTCCCAATAACGTTTTGGGGCAAAGAGCTAAGCCCAAAACTTTGAATCTTTAGCCACAAACTCATTTCACATTTCGGCTCTCGCGAAGAACAACAAAGAACGTTGTGCTCTTCACTATCCGTCCTTTTCATTTAATTACAATTCTAATTTAAAATTCTAATAAGTTTAATTCTTTACAATTAAATTGTAAATTAAATGCGCTCATTAAAATGAACAGTGGTAAGAAACGAAAGCGGTCTTCAAAAGCGCCGGTCTCGTCCAATCCCGACTTTGAGGTCATAGACGTCAAGGATGACGACGATGGTGACGAACAACCACTTCATAAAAAGCCACGGTCCCCTGCCGCAGGTATTAGGATGATAAAATCAATAATTATTAGTTTAGCTAACCAATTATATGTTATATAAAGATCCATCAACTGAAGGGCAA
This sequence comes from Proisotoma minuta, assembly GCA_034698145.1. Taxonomy (NCBI): domain Eukaryota; kingdom Metazoa; phylum Arthropoda; class Collembola; order Entomobryomorpha; family Isotomidae; genus Proisotoma; species Proisotoma minuta. The sequence goes on from JAQIXN010000360.1 coordinate 18,109, forward strand.
GGATTTCGCGTCCCGTCATTAACGCCATACAATCAATTGGACGACACCGACACAAATTCCAACACGTTACTCAATGACAGTGCACTGTCGGGGTCAGAAAACGAGGAGGAAAAAGAGGAAGCGCCACCTCCACCATCGCCAACACCGGAGCAAATACAAGCGACGAAAAACATTCGTCAAATGCGAAAAGCTGTCGTTGGCGTTATTTTCGATGTCCATGATGAAATTTTGGCTAATGGCTTTGCTGCTGTGGAGGTAATTAGCTAAAAATTAATTAAAATTGAATCTAAATTTTAATCAAATTTCAGAGTATTAAAGAACTACTTGAGAATTTGTGGATTTGCTGGGAAAAATATCCTCTCATGTTTGCAAGCTTGTCAACAAATACGCGATTGACAGGCGACGACGACGAAGACATAAGTGATCCAGAGGAAATTAAAGGTAGTTACTATTTTCCTAACTTTTGTCGAAATTTTGCTATTTTTCTAAATTTAAGGTTTTATGCAATGTTGGCTTCACGGCTTACTTTCCCTCATCTCTCAGTCTAATTTAGAGAATGGAATGTCGTCAGAATTATCCCAATTACTGATGACTTTCTCTAAAATGTTGGCCGACGGAAATCCTGAACTGTTGGAATATGGATTTGCCGAAATCCTTTCAGTTATGAATCGTGTTCTTGCAGCAAATGGCAAAACGGTTGATGTTGTGATTGAATACAAAGACCCTGCGCCCCTTGAGGACCAGCTAGAACAAGATGGAGGGACAAATATGACGATTCGCTACAACATTCCACGAGATTCAGATTCCATTCCTGATATTTTAGATGTAAATCAAGAATTAAGTTATCTTTAAACTTTTTAATCAGTGTTATTGAAAAATTTTAGGTTCTCGGTGCTTTTCTTCCTCATGCGCTTTATTTTAAAGCGACGTCAAATCCCAAATTTATTTCAATGCTTAATAAAATTTGGGTTTATTTAGTGCCAAAGTTGAGGTTCAAGTTGTTGACCTCGTTCCTAATTCCTGTGATGCCTGCAATTAATCTCATGACGATGTCTGTAAGTTATAATTCTTCAGTAACTGTTTTATAAAATGCATTTTAAAATAAATTAAATTTTTCAGAGCGAGTTATCTTTTTGCAACTTTTTATCCCGTGCCATTTGTGAGGGGATTAAAATCCAAGATGCTGAAGGATTTTCACATTTCCAGATATTTATTGAGAAAATTTCATTTGTCGGTCTTCCAAATTCTTTTCTAATTCGATTTCACGAATATTTATCAGAGCTCATTACCTCCAATTCTTTTGATTTGCTGCCTTCAGGTACTTAATTTTTATTATTGAATTAATTTTAAAACAATTTTATGCTAAATATAGACACCCATCGCTCCCAACTTCTCTCAATTTTCAACTCGCTGTCTGCTGAACAGAAAAGCAACGAATATCTTTCAAGGCGCAACCTTGTAACATTTGAACGAGCCTTTAATACTATAAAAACTTTCCAAAATGTCCATCCCATTCTTGTAAACTCTATTATAAGTCCATTGGAAAGTCAATTTACTCGCCGCCTTGCCCGGGTTGTTAAATATAATCTGTCCAATAATATTATGCCCCAGCAGCTAGGAATTACGGATTTTGAGCTTATTAAACTGGATAAAGACTGCTCCAAGATTTACGAATTATTCAGAAGGGATTTCAAACTAACAATCTCGAATCCTGCTGCGCTTCAAGATAAAATCGGACTAACTCTTGTCCTGCGAAAATCATGTTTTCTTATAAAGCTCGCAGGGGAGGTGAATTCAAGATTAAATCAAGTTGCGGTAAATGCGGTAAATACAGTGGGTGTTGGGATACCAAACGCGCAGCTGTTACGTTTGTCAATGATTACAAAATGGACTGAATTTGCGGCCAAGGCGCTCACATTTTTGTTGAGGTTTTATTAAATTAAATGACATTTAAACTAGTCTGACGTTTTTAATTTAATTTTTAGCAACGATGTGAATCAATCAGAAGTGGATTCACTAATTTGTTTAATTCTTTCCGCCATAAAATCGTTGCAGAATGGAGATTTTACACAAATTTTTCTGCCACTGTCTATAACTTGTGTTTTGGCTTCCATCGCCGGCTTCCCTTGGTACGAAGCGGCCAAACATCAACTGGGAAGAAATTTCAATTCCTCAGAATTTTTAGTGAATGCCAGATTGGACGTGATAGGTAGGAGAAAAAAAAAACTAAAGTAAAAAGTTTTAAAGCAATAATTTATGTTTGATTTTTCTAGAAAATTTGAAAGACTCAACGAAAGCGCTCTGTTTGGAAGTCTTGTGCTCTCCAATTCTTTTCCCTTGGCAAGACTTTATAACTGAAATCGTTTATAGTCAAATTGAACCACCTCCAAATCTCAAACTCACAATTTGCATTATGAAATTAATCCAAAATGAAAACTGGGTTTTGCGATTGCTTCGTAAGTCAAAATTAATTTTTCCAGATAATACTCAATGTGAAAATCGCAATTTTCAATGTTTTCAGCTTGGTCCTTCATCATATTATTCATCGCTCGCTCCGAAGCATCATTCGATCTCGCTACAAACATCGAATTTCGAAACATTTACGCCTCTACAATTGCCAAACTGCCTTGTCTCTACTCCAACATGAAATTAGTGTTAGAATCTCCCAAAAATTTGGATCGGATTATTAACCCTTGTAAATTTTGCAAAAAAGACAAACGGCCTAAACCTAAACTAATTCCACTGCCAGAAGACGATTTAATACTCATTTTAAAACTATCTTTACCAATTCTTCGCGGTCTGTTCCTCCCCGCAAAGTTGGAACTTTGCAAATTAATTTCGGCCGTGCGAGCTCATTCAAAAGACTACTCCCAAACTCTTGTTTTTGAATTTACGACAGCAGCTGCAGAAGGATGCCCAAGCCTTGGATTAGAAATTATGAAACATTTTGGCGTTTTTTTCTCCCGGTGTCCAAATCCCAAAGAAAATTGGGAAGAGGAGCGATCGGTGTGTTTCAAATTGTTTGTCAACACGCTGGTTTATCAACTTCAAGAGTCTTATGCCGCGCAGCTTTCTGTAAGCTTTGGGACAAAGATACTCGTAATACTTAAGGGACTTGTATACTCCAAATCAAATGCATTTGTGAAGCTGAACTTGACTCTTGAACTGCTGAAGCTCATTATTAGGCTGATTATGCATAATGACAGCACCATGAAGAATATGTTGGCACAGAGGTTAGTCACTAGAATGGCGAAAGTTGCTCGTTGTCAGGCTTGGGAGTTATTGACGAAATTGAGGTATTTATTCTATTTTTTTTAAAAGGACATAAAGTATGTCACATAATTAATGAAAACTAAAACTCTTTTCTCTCACAGATACGAACTAGCTCCCAAAATAGTTGAGACAATAACCTACGAATTCTGTTCAACATCAGAATCCGAATGTATCAAATCTGAGCAGATCCGAGACTTTCTCTCTTCATTTGCCACCATCGGAGAGTTTCGAACGAATACTATCTTTATCCATCATTATTTCCCCATTATACTGGCTGAACTCGTTCCCTCCATTCATTCCGACCCCACGTACGTTTTTATACTAAAAACTCTGTCTGAATTTTCGGCGATATCCGAAACTTCTCTTCTCCTCGATGGGTTTCAAATCTACTACCGAAATTTAGTGCTCAATTATGGGACTGATGGGACAAATGCAGCATTGCGCTATCTCCGCTCGGAATACAAAATTGAATTGAGTTTGATGGCGGAAAATGCTCCGCAGGCAATGATTAATGAAATGCTTTCATGGCTAGGCGAACGAAAAGAAAAAGTGCTAAAATTTATTCCACCTCTGTTTCAAAAAGAGGCGAATGAAATTGGGTCTCTCACTTTGTCGAGATCTGAGATTGTATGTTGTACTTTTTAAACGTTTTTTTTTCTTATAAGCATAGGACTAATTATTAATTTTTAAATTGCAGCAAGATCTACTATACAAACATTTGATGGGATTTTTCGTTTATGTGGACACAAAACTTCATTCGCGACTCGAAAACGATGTCACAAAGCGAAGAATTCTTCAAAGTTTCAGTGCAATAATTGATATCATGGGGAAAACTCGAATTACTCAAAACCGATCAAAAGTTTACACAACCCTCAATTCCCTTTTTTTTCTCGGCCCTAAATTCCATCCATTAATATTTGAATGCTGGCGATCGTTTGCCCTCAATCTTGAAAACAATGTTTTTGGTCCCTTTTCTGCCCATATTCTTTCAGCAGTGTCTTCAATGGCTGAAACCATTCCGGAAAAAGTTGAAGGACTTGTGGCATATTTTGTGTCGACGCAAAAAGTTCTGACAATCGAGTATTATCCTGAACTTTACTTTGTGGTGGATATTGTCAAAGATAATGCAATCAAAACCCTAATTTTGGATAAACTTGACCTACAAAAGTAAATTAATTTAATATAGTAATGATGGCTAGAATTTTTTAATATTGCATTTTTCAGTTCCTGGATCAAATTCTTTGAGCTGTTAGTGCGAAATTTAACCCATGAAAATTCCCACATAAGATCCCGTGCAATTGGAAAACTCCATCAAATTCTTGGAACTCATTACAAACAAGTAAAAGAAATGTTGCTAGATCGAGAACATGAGTCGATTGCAAAGGTATTATTTTTAAAAATAGAACACCTTGTCTGTTCGAATAATTTGCAGTGGCTAAAACTTTCGAAAACTGTCGACATTAATGTTAAAGCCTATTAATTCTTATCCGAATGCCTTTTAAAATACTCGAATTGAATTGCAACCTCTGAATAAGGTCATAAACGGTCATAGTTTGACCCGCTTCTTAATTATATCCAAAATTCAGATTAATTATTTGTAATCATAAAAATTATATTTTTCAGCTACTCTCCGCTCTTTTTAGAGCATCAAAAAACGCCAATAGGCCCACATTGGATCTTCTGGCGGAATCTTTTGGCTTCCTTGGGGCAGTTGATCCCTTCCGTTTTAAAAATCCACATGATGAAGAAAATCGTCGCCGAACATTTGTTTTAACAGTGGAAGGATCGGGATTTGCAGTAGTCTATCTCGATCTCCTTATCCGAGAATTTAATGAGTCAAACGACACAACAAATTTTGACTACTGTGCCTGTCTTATCCAGGAACTGCTGACCCTTTTTAAAGTAAGAACTATTATTTTAAACGTTTGATTTAACAAGTTGAATGTGTCAAATGATCAGGAAGATCATATTTTAATCTTTGTTTGTTTGTCTATCCTTCATCCTTCTCTTCAAAGGGTCAACTCAAGGTCAAGGTCACAACTTCTCAGATAGAAATAAGTCATTTTCCCGTTTTGACCATAATTTGATCCTTTTGGTACAAAAAAACTCATTTTTTAACGAGTTGTTTCGATTTTTTTTCAGGTAAAAGCCTTAGAATCTGACCAAATCTGGCACTCCCTTCCTCAATCAACACGTGAAGTTATCGAACCACTTCTAACCTCAAAATACAAGGTGGAAAAATCTATTCCAAAGCACAACATGCCGAACCCAATCTTTCTTTCCAATCACGGAAAGACTTACAACCAATGGTTGTCCAACTGGCTCACCACAATAGCCACCTATGTCCACCCAGACAGTCGAGCCGGGAAGCTCTTTGACTTTTCCAAGTACATGGTTCCCCGAAACTCTCGAATCGCTAGTTTCCTTCTCCCTTATGCTGTAACATACGCCGCAATGAGCGCAAATGAAGACCAACAAGAAGAACTTGTATCTGAAATTAGAACAATTCTGCAAGCGTGGATAGAGCAAGACAGAGAAAAGGTTAATTCCCAGCTTATTGTACCTGTGAAGGAGAGTCAGGCAGAAGAAGAAAATGAAATTGCCTCTGACGCTGCGCTGTATCAAGACGAAAAGGTGTTCCATTATCGTGCTACAATTGAAATTTTTTCTGTCTTTGACCATATGTGGCGGGCTGTAAGGGCGGCGAAACGAAAAGCAGGACTTGAGCGAGCCAATTTAGCCAATTCACGAGTCCAAGGCGCACGACCACCGCAAGTCGTTGTGGACACAATTAATCCTTGTCTGACGGAAGAGAAGGCGACTTTGATTTCTAAAGTTATGGATGCTGTGTCAATGGTACCTTCGTTTTTTTTTTAAAAAAAAAGATTATCAAAGATGTTTTTTTTTAAGGATAAGATGTCCAAGGTTGCATTCCACTGCGAGGACTTTAGCCGAGCATTATTTTATGCAGAGTTGGAACTGCAACATTCTCCAAAAAAGTTGCAGGATCGTTTGAGCTATCTTCAGGTGGTTTTTTTGCTACAATTTGATTTGTTTGATATTTTTATCAAACAATATTTTCCCTTTTTATGTAGCAACTACATGTATCCCTAAATGACATGGACTCTGCCCTCGGCGTATCAGCAGTGCGACAAACGGAACCAACAATGAATGAAGTCGTTTGCGAAAGTTTTGTCAAAGGGGAAGTGGCCGCCGGAGTTAGAAACTTGGAGTTAATGGTAGATGATGATCCATGCGATCTGTATGCCACCAGTGGACTACTCCAGGCTTATCTCAGCTTGGATGAACCGAGAAAAGCAGAGACACTTGTAAAGGGTGTCGTATCTAGAAAGTAAGAAGATTGAAATTCAATCATTGAATGACTGACATAATTTAGATTTATTTTTTCTTTGTTTAGTTTAATTAATTTTAAATTATCATGCATTATTTCAATAACAAAACGAAGAAAAATGTTAAAATTTTGTGAAAAGCTGCTTAATATTTGTTGTTACCTTTCTCAACAATTCTAGAACTAAAATAATCTTAATTTCAGTCCCGAATGGGAAGTGGCACTTGAAGAATATCAAATAGAAGCCATTTGGAAAATGCGAGAATGGGGAAAACTTTCCGAGCAACTTTCCTCTGCAAATTATTCCATCAACATTCCAAAGCGAAGCATTACCATTGGAAGTCAACCTTACTCTCAAACTCCCACCAAAGTCCCAAATTCTGAGCAATCAGCTGAAAGTTGGAATCTCACAGTCATCAAAATACTGTCAAGTATGCAGCTTTTTGAAGTGGACTCTGCAGCGTCCCTTATAAACCAAGCAAGATTCAAACTTATGGCTCCAATAGTTTCGGCGGCCAACGACGACAACGCATACGCTCGATGCTATCATTTTGTTGTCAAACTCCACATTTTGATGGAAGTTGAGCTGGTGTTAGATCTAATCTGTAAAATTAGAATGGAAGGAGCTGTAGCTGAACTTTCTCGTAGAATTCGGCATATAATTGAGAGATGGAATGACCGTGACGAGATTTTACTCCGAAGTCAAAAGTTTGTAGATCCGGTGCTTAATGTGCGAAAGGTTTGAAATTTTTGATATTTTTTTCTAATTATTAATCTTTAATTGCCTTCATTTTCAAAATTTTCAAAATTTTAATACATATTGTTTTTTTATTTTCAGAGTCTATTAGGAATCGTAAAAGATCTAGCTAAGCCGAGCGGAAAAACGTTAGAGTTTATAAATGGATCTATAAGGGACTGTTGGTTAACTGCTGCAAAAGTTGAAAGCAAGTAAGTGCAATTTAAAAGACATTTAATCGAGTTTAAAAATATTTTAAAACATGTTCATCCTAAACAGAGCATCAAACTTTACCCGAGCCTCCAATTGCATAGTGGAAGCCAAAAAGTGTGCTTCTTCCTACAATGTAATGATTGAACATGCCAAACTCTTAAGCCGTAAAGGGGACAAGTCAGCAGCCCTTAAACTATTAAATACCCAAATCCCCGTCTACTTTCCACAAGTAGAAGGTTGGAAAGTTGGCCCTGAACCATCAGGTTTCATCTCTGAGCGAAAACTTTGCGCAGTGGCTCTTCTTCTCCAAGCAAAATTAGCAGACAGCCTTCAGCTTAACGACATTGAACAAAACATTAAGAATTACGAGGCCCCCTGTGCAGTGTTCAAGAATAACGAGAAAAATTATTTCATCTTGGCTGGATATCACGATAGAATTATGAGCGAACTTGGCAATCGATCTTCAAGCACACAAGAGAGAATTGTCCGATTGTATTCTCAAAGCTTGCACTACGGCTGCAAGTACGTATATCAAAGTCTTCCGCGGCTGCTTTCCATCTGGCTTGATTTTGCGGGGCTTGGATTCGAAAATAATGGGAGTAACAGTAGCAGCTCTGGCGGTTCGGGACCTAGATATTCAGGGAAAAATAAAGGGGAGAAGAATGGATCGGCTGGGGACAGGCCTCCTGGATGGCAGGGATCTGTTGCCAACATGCACCATGCAATTAGTATTATTTTTTTACCAACAAAATCAATTTAAATAGTGCCGAGCTAATTTTGTCCCTCTTTATAGAAACATTGTCGGATAAAGTTCCAGGCTACGTTTTTCTCACCGCATTTTCCCAATTAATTTCCCGAATTTGTCACCAAAATTCAGAAGTTTGGAACATATTGAAGGAGGTTCTAGGCTCAATTGTGGTCGCTCATCCTCATCAATCCCTTTGGATGTCTATGGCTGTTTCAAAGGTTAAAAAATGAAATTTATTTTTTAAAAGTTAAAAATTAATGTCTTGTTTGTTTCAAAATTTCAGTCGACGTTTCAAACACGGCAATCTCGATGTATAGAAATGCTAAAAAGCGTCGAGAAGAAGAAAACCGGGTTAAAAAAGATAATGAATAATTACACAATGTTGGCAGACCGACTAATTGAGCTCTGTCTTAAGGAAGTTGATCCCAAAACTAATGTGAGACAAAAGCCAATATTTTAATAATTTAAAATTCGATTTGTAACTACCATTATATATTTTAGAAAGCAAGTTTGGGAGAACTGTGTCGATCACTACCAAAATTACTCGCCTCTGGAAGTTTTGGAGATGTTTTAGTCCCGTTTAATGCATTTTTAAACCCATCCCTTCCTCCAAATGGAGCTTGTCTGGACTTTGAAGCTTTTCCACAGTATACTTATTTAACTCAACCAAATTAAGTTCTCTAAATCATTTATTAAATTATTTTTTCTTAGGAAATTTGTATTTATAAAAGGCGTAGATGACCACGTGGACATAATGCACTCTTTAGTCCGCCCCAAAAGAATATCTCTAGTAGGCAGCAACGGAAAACGGTACGGAATCCTTTGCAAGGCGCGTGACGATCTTCGCAAGGACGCCAAAGTCATGGAGGTCAATAATGTAGTCAATTGGTACTTAAAACGGGACAGGGAGTCGCGAGAGCGGGGACTTTACGTCCGTGTTTATTCCGTCACGCCACTAAACGAAGAGCACGGAATGTTGGAATGGGTTTCTAATTTGGGGGGCCTGCGCGGTCACATCATTTCTCTCTACAAGGATCGAGGGATTATCTTAAACATGAAAGAGATTAAAACACGACTTCGTAAGTTCTTGTATTAGGTTAAAAATTGGTATAAATTAATATAATTTCTATAAATTCCAGGCCTAAACGACCCGATAGAGCTCAAGAAGCGAGCATTTTCGGAATATTGTATCAAACCTTATCCACCTGTGTTTAGTGATTGGTTTCTCAACAATTTTAACGATCCCCAGTCTTGGTACAAATCTAGAATGTGCTATGTTCGAACTGCAGCCGTTATGTCAATCGTCGGTTTCATTTTCGGTCTGGGTGATCGTCACGGGGAAAATATTTCTCTGGATTCTACCAATGGGGACATTGTCCACGTGGATTTTAATTGCCTATTCAATAAGGGGGAAACATTCGACTGTCCTGAACGCGTCCCTTTTCGTCTCACCCATAACATGGTAGAGGGAATGGGTCCACTGGGAGTCGAAGGAGTATTTCGCCGCTCTTGTGAAATTACGCTTAATCTCTTCAGGGAACACAAGGATGTTTTTATGTCCGTCCTAGCACCATTCGTCTTTGACCCTTTGGTCGAATGGGAGCGATCCCAATCAAGTTCTTGGCCTGGGACTAGTAAGCTTATCACAACATAAGTATTTCAAAGTCAAAGTATTTCATTAACCATCTTTTCATTACTTTCAGACGACAGCAAGTCTAACAAGTTCATGACCGGTGAATTCAAGGCTAAAGAACATATCAAACACATTTCCAACCGAATTGATGGTTATGCTCGAAACTTTACCAAACAAGTCAACTCCCAGTTATCGGTTTCGGCGCAAACGGCGTATCTAATCGACGAGGCGCGCTCAATTGACAATCTCTGTCAAATGTTTCTTGGTTGGACTGCCTTTCTTTAACTTACAATATGTATCTGACAATTGAAATACCTGAAGAATTAAATATTTTTGTATACAGTTTATTATAATTTTATAAATGACGTCGAATGACAAATAAATGCAGAGGAAGGAGAACAAAGATTTTCCCACAGTGCACTTTTTTATTGCCTACACTCTGCGTAATATTACACTACATCGCATTTCTAGTGCAAGAAAAGAAGTTTGGTGTATTTTAAAGAAAACCTGTTAATTTAGATAAAAAAAATTGAAAGTTATTTAAAATGGGGAATTTAATGGACAAGGGATAAAAGTTTTTAATAAAACTCTTAAAATTTGAACTGTATTTAATTGTTTGTCAATTTCAAGTTGAATTAAACTCTTAAAAAATGAGCTTATCTTCGGATAACCGCAGTCGCGTCAAACCGTACGACTACCTCCTAAAATTTTTGTTGGTTGGCGACTCTGACGTTGGAAAAGGCGAAATTGTCAATACTTTTAAAGACGGGGCTAACGAGTCTCCTTTTTGCTCAGGATCAAGTAATTATAATTGCTAATTACAATTACCATTATTATAATTATTTAATTGTTGTTTTTCTTTTGTAAATAGGCCCAGCAGCATACAAAACGACGACGATTCTGTTGGACGGCAAACGGGTCAAACTCCAAGTTTGGGACACTTCAGGTCAAGGTCGATTTTGCACAATTCTGCGCTCGTATTCGCGAGGGGCGCAGGGGATTCTTCTCGTCTATGATATTACTAATCAGTGGAGTTTTGACGGACTAAGCAGATGGCTCCATGAAGTGGAAGAGGTACTTAAATTAATTAAATCCTTTAATTTTCCAAAATAATTTCTATATTTTTACATTTTTCCAGCATGCACCGGGCGTCCCCAAAGTCTTAATTGGAAATCGCCTTCATCTAGAATTTAAACGACAAGTTTCAGTTGAGGAAGCAGAGGACTACGCCAACAAACACAAAATGGGCTTCTTCGAAGTGAGCCATCTTTGCAATTTTAACATCCAGGAAAGTTTTGTAGAACTTAGTCGCATGGCGTTGCAGAGGAATGGGATGGAGCGGTTGTGGCGTCAAAATAAAGGTATTTGTCAAGACCTCAGAAATTAATGAATTTAATTTTTATAGAAAAATTATGACCCCAATTTGTCTAATTTTAACAAATTCTCTTGTTAATTTCAGTCCTAAAACTGAAGGAGCTGTGTTGTCGTGCGATAGTTAACCACACAACAGTTTACGGAATAGATCAACTGCCTTTACCAAATAATTTAAAGTCTACCCTCAAATCCTATGCCATGAATAGGTACTCCCACCAATATCGAAGCCTTCCTGCAAAATTCCCCAGCAAAAAACTAAAATTTTTGACGCCGAACGACGCCGCTAATAATAGTTCCATTAGTTGTACTGGAGGAGGCAAGAAAAATTGTAATGTGTCGTGAAAATCTCAGTTTGTGCTTTGTTTACTTAAAAAATATTTATTTATTACGTTTTCGACTTGATTCTCAATTATTTAGATTAAGGCAGCTAAATAGCAATTGACAGAAGAAATATCTCAGATTAATTAAATCGTAAATCTGACCCGAAAAAAGGTCCAACAAAAACAAAATCTCACAATCAATTTTATACCAAAAACATAAAATTTAAAATCTAATTAAAAATATTCTGTCCAACAAATTGCTTAATTATATTTTATGACTTGTAATTATTAAATAAATATTTAAAATAGTCCCAATACATCATCCGCATCTTTTACAATTGAGGATAAATATCGAATTATTTCCACATCTGATGCTTTTACAGAAATATCTTTGAAATTGAAAGATTTCTTTTTGTTCTTGGATTTTTCTTGAATAGATTTGAGCATGTAAACTTTCCCCTCGATTTCAGCTAAAATTCCACCCACAAAAGTTAAAAATGCGGGATCAGAACCAGCCACAAAACGTTTTTGAATGGCGAAATCAACGCCGTCAAAAGGGTTGAGAAGCTCTCCGGAATAGGCAGGGCCAAGAATAGAGTTTCGTTTCATAAAACCGAAAATTGTCACAGAATTTTGATCCCGGGAACTAATTAGATCATGAATGTTCATTCGTTCAGGGATGCAGAGGCCGATGAGGGCGTAACGTTTTATATGAGCGTCTAGAATAATTCCACGATGCCATCGTAGGATGTGGAAACCATTTTTATTAGGAACGAGGGGAATAAGAGCGTTAAGAAGTCGAAAGATTCGAGGTCGATCTTCTTCAGCCCCCGTGACAATGATTGGGCGACCGATTAGAATGGAATAGAAAATGTGATGAGCGATTTTGGAGAAACGGCGGAAAAATTTAAGAAGGCCGTGTCCAGGTTGGCCTCGAGCATAAGCTTCTTCAGCATAATTCCACCAAGATTTCCTAGAAAATTTGGAATTAATTAGAATACTTGTGTGCAAAAATACGGATTTTCGTGTTGTTAGAAATATGCTTTTAAAAAATTAATTACTTTGGAACAAATTCCTCTGTAGAAATATCAGGGCTCGTCGGCAAAGGATTTTCTCCAGATTGCGAACTGCTTGCAATTGAACTAACGCTTTCTCTCAACGTTTGAGCCATTGTCATTTCTTCCGTCCCAAAAACCGAGTTTTCTTCCGCACTAAGAAACTTATCTTCTGAAGGCACTGAAGAAGAAGGATTAATGGTATTCATCGATTGTTCGGAAACACTGTGAAATGAGCCTTCACTAATGTAACGGGAACGAGAGGAATACGGAATTGCAATTGCAGAATGAATTTTCTCCAGAATATCTCCAATTTGTATTTCGTCGTTAATTTTTATGGGATTCTCGCTTTTTTCTAGTGACTTGTTTTTGACATGATTGCAATATTTTTGGAAATCACTGCTGAGTTCAGACATTCGAGAGAATATGAGGTCGTGGAAGTGTTCATTGTGGACGAGACTTAATTTCCAAATTAAATAGACAGATCCTATTTGTCCCAAAGTGGTTAGAGGACGAAGGGACTCGCCCTTGCTCTTTAGGGGATGAACGAGAGGAATATTTAAAGGAGAAATTGATTTTGGGGGGACAGAGGGAATGAGTTCCAGTCTATTTAAAAGTTCGATAAGGTAAGAGGAACTCAATGAACTTGAAAGTTGCTCCAATTCCTGGCGCAATTCATTAGTTGATGTCTGAAATTATAGAAGTTGATTCCTTAATCGTGTTAAATGTAAACATGATTTAAACTCACATAAGACACAATAGTAGTCAGAATATTCTGAATTTCCGTGTACTGATGGACAATTTGTTCCAGAGTGATGAGTTCCTCGCTCTCTTGAGCCTCGGCGTCATCCTGGTCAGGGACGTCACGGTCTCCTCGGACCTTATCCAAAATGCAGCTGTCCTTGGCTTTTCCCAATTTGTCCAAATATTGGCAAAGTTCCTCCGCAAACCATTTTCTGTTTGAATATTTTAGTACTCTTGTTATCTAAAAGAAAGATTTGAAAATTAAATTATATTTCAAATACGAAATGAATTTAAATTTAAATCACCTTATCAAATTGACGAATAAGTTTCTCCAGCTTCAAATCCAGTTTCACATGATCTTTCGACACATATCCAAAGCAAAATGGACGAACAAATCCCCGGGCCTTGATGTCATAAAGGGTCAAGTACTCCATAAAGACGTGGACATCTTTAAAAACATTTTTCCGCAGCACTTGTGTGTCCTCTGTGATTTTAAAAGGGCCCCTGTGAAATCAGACATTAAAACTTCAATTTTGTAAAAAAAGTTAATTAAGCAACGTCAACTTACACAGAATTAACTTGATAATCAGTGGACATTAAATGGACAACGAAATTATTAAGGTCAAGGCCGTGATCTGTTTGAAGGGGAATTGTTGCGAGTGGAATTGGGCCCTCGATTTCAGAAAATTCAGCGATTATTATGAAATCTTCGTCACATCCTTTGCGTCCTGGGCCCTGAAATAATAAAACAAAATTTTGGTCAGGGGACATGTCTTATCGTTTAAAAGAATATCGAATACCAGTATCTGTAAAAGTGGGACCCTTGACTCCTGAATGACCTGGAATTCTCGAGGGAGGGTGGAAAAGAATGGGGGAGACTCCGGAGGGAAATCGTCACCGAAGGGCGTGTGACCTGACATTTTTTGACGATATTTTCGTCAACAACTTGTTGACGTAAAATTACCACAATAAGTTTGATTTGTTCATTTGCCAATGATTTTCACAAAATTGGGGGCGTTTTGAACAAATTTGTATTTACGATTTTTAGGGGGTGTGGTCATTTTTGTATATTATAATTTATGAACGATTGAGTGGGTGTGGTTTTTATTCTAGTGGCTTTCTTCTAGTGGCTTTCTGAATTTTCAGCATTTCATGAAAAAAGTTAGCAATGAAATGAAGCATCTTTCATATTCATACTAATTTATTTAATTCTGAAAACTGTGATATTATTTTAATTGATTCATAAATTAAGTGAAAAATTGAACATAATAATTATTAATTAGTAAAAAAAAAAAAGATTCAGCATATAAAAAATATACAATTTTCGCAAGAATTAAATTAAATGGGATTTACTGGGGCTTTAATATCTTTAACTTTTGAAGCCTTGCGATTCTTTTATGTGGTCCTGCTGTCGTCGAATTTATCGAAACGTGTGTCGAATTTGTTGACTCCTCCTGATCTTGAATTAAAAGTCGTCGTTTAAATGGATAATTTTCAATTTCTTCTTTTGTTCTTCTTCGTCCATGTTTAAATCTTGGTCTTCTTGATATCGTTTTTGACTCTGCGACTTCATCATTGTCATAGTCTTCCTCCTCTGACGAAAACTGACGCCATTTTTGTCGCTCTCTTAGTCTTTGTCTGAAGAAATTTAAAGCATGTATTAAAAACTAGAATTTTAAATCATCAAAACGTTAAATTAAATATTATATACCTCCTTCTTCTTCGAAAATATTCCCGATTTCTTCGTCTCTGTAAAATATCCGCTCGTCGTCTTAAATGGTTGGTTTCTGTCTCGGGGACAGCCACAAGCTCGTCAGCTCCTTGCCTCTGATTAAAATTAAAAGCGTCATAATCCGTCGTTCTTGGAAGTTCTGTAGTAATATCTACAGTGTCAGGGTCTGAATAAACCGTATACTCTTTGGCTGGTCTTTGCGTTGGCTGGAACTTTTCAGGATAAGCCGGAACTTCAAAAACTTGTCCCTGTCCTTGTCCAGCTTGAAAAGTCCTGTCATTGTAATGGTCATGCTCTATCGTCACTGGCGGCAGGGTCGAAACCTGTGTCACTGGATTTGTCCATTCTTGATAGTACTCATTAAAATTTTGTCCTGTTGTTGTTGTAAATGAGTCGCCAAAATCAAGGAACGGATCTCTGCTCGTTTGTTGTGGAAGACGAGATCCAAAAATGGCCGGAATTGTCGACGTTACGGGGACAGCGAAAGGATGGGGTGTCGACGTGAAATGATGAATCTCCGGTTTTCCTGTCGGCGTAAGCAGTCCATCGAAATTTGAAGGGGAGTCCGAGACGTTGGAAGAGGGAGGCGAAATGTCGCCGTCAACAAGCACTGGCTGGTCAAGTATAGAAGTGGCCCCTGTATCGTCATAAGTCAGAGAGATGTGTGACAGGTCGTCTTCGTTTGTATAGCCAATGTTTGAGGCTGTGTTGATTGAAACTGCAGGGATTGGGAGAGAATTGTAATTTTTAGAGGGTGGGGCAGGGGTCGCGGAAAAGTGTCGAGAGTTGTCAAAGTTTTGAATGTGTTCGGGGTTATTATTTGCGAAATGTTGTTGAGTATTTTGCTGCGGCTCAAAGTTTGCAACATTTTGTTGAGAGTTTTGATCTTCATAACCTTGTTGAACATTCGGAACATTTTCAAAATTATTATTTCCATAATTTTGTTGATTTCCAAAGCTTGGTTGAAAAGCGCCAACATTTGTGACATGTTGGTGGTGTTCAAAGTTTTGGAAATTGTGCTGAATATTTTCAGGAATTTGTTGCGTGTTTTGATTCCCAAAAGTTGGAACGTTTTGTGCATTTACAAAATGAGTATTATGTTGAACGTTGTGAAAATTTTCTTGATGCTGAGAATTTCCGACTGCTTCATAACTCACTGGAATTTGAATATTTTCATCGTTTCCAAAGTTTGGTTGTGGGTTTTGAAAGTTTTGGTTTTGATTCGGGTCAAAATTTTCAGAATGTCCATAGTTTTGTTGAATGATTGGTTGGTTTTCATAACCTTGTGGAGCATTTTGTTTAGAATTTTCAAAATTTCCTTGATTTGTTGAAACATTTTCAAAGTTCTGCTTTTGTTGTGAATTTGCATGATTTTGTTGGGGGTTCACTTGATGTACAAAAGTTTGTTGAGCATTTTCAAAATTAGCATTGCCATAATTTTGTTGAGTGTTTTGAACGTTATTTTGATTTTGAGAATTTGGAACTGCTCCATAATTTATTGGAGGACCATTATTATTGAAATTTGAAAGTGGTCTATTTTGATCATTCCCAAAATTCGGAGGAGGTCCAAAGCTTTGGGGATTTCTTTGATTATTCACCCGATCATTTAGAGCTTGTTCGCCACTAATTATTCCGTAATTATGTTGATTTTCCCGATTTATAATATTCTGATCCTGTCCAAAATTTCTTTGGTTATCCACATTTTGGCCATATCCGCCATTTCCAGAATTTTCATGATTTACGAGTTCGGATGCAGGATTAGGCTTTCCAACATTTTGACTTTGACTTATTTGTTCCAAATTTCTAATATTGGGTAAATAATTTACATTATTAAAAGTTTGTCTAGAATTTTCAAGCGGTTGTAGTCTGTTGAAATTTTGCTGATCTTGATTTTTAAACGCTTCTGTTTGGTTTTGATTTCCTAAAATTTCTTCTTTGGATGGCGCCAGTGACTCAGGTCCAAGCGGTCGCGGTTTTCTTCTTTTACTATGATATTCTGGTGGCCCATATTCTTCATTCATTTCTACATCCATTAAAATTTGTGGGACAATGTTTGGCTTTTGTATAAAATTGGGAAGTTTAGGTCTTCGATCTTGAGCAAAGAAACTTTTGTATCTATTTCGAATTGAGGGAATAAATGGTTCTTCTGAAGAAGAAACTTTCGGACCTGAATTTTCTTTGTAGTTTCTTTCGACGCTTGTATGACGAATGTCATCATTTTGAAACTGATTTTTGTAGACTTTAGATCCGTTGGTAAAGTTTTGAGAAAAATGGTTACGGGTAAACAAGTTAGATTTTTCGGTAAAATTTATTTGTTTTTGTCCATTTTGTAAATTATTATTAGGCCCATTTTGGTAACCTTCAAAGTTTTGTCCAGATTCTGTAAAGGTTTGTCTGTTATTATCAAAGTTGACAGAGTTTACGTTTTGTACAATAGGAGTAAAAGTCTGTTGGTTCTGGTTGTTGAAATTCAAGTTTTGAGCATGCGAATTATTGTTTTGCATTATATTGGTTGGCCCAACTTGATAACCAGCGTTATTTTGCCCAAAAGATTGTTGGTTTTGGTTTATATTTTGTCCAAAAGTTTGTCGGTTTTGGTTTATATTTTGTCCAAAAGTTTGTTGGTTTTGGTTTATATTTTGTCCAAAAGTTTGTTGGTTTTGGTTTATATTTTGCCCAAAAGTTTGTTGATTTTGGTTTATATTTTGTCCACCAAGAACATTGTTTTGTCCAACGTTAGTTATATTATGTTCATAGTTTTGTCCGTTTTGATTAAAATTAAAATGTTGCTCGTTCTGTCTGAGGTTAGGCTCACTTCGGTAACCAGAAAAGTTTTGTCTGTCATGTTCGTTCTGTCTAATTTGATTACCGTCTATAAAAGTTTGTCTGTCAAAGTTCACGTTAGCGTTTTGTCCAATTTGATTAAAAGTTTGTGCGTTTTGATTTAGGAAACCATTTGGGACCCTTTTTTCATGGGAATTAGAGATTTGTCCGTATCCAATATTTTGTCCATTTATAAATGTTTGTCCATCAGTATTTAAATTTTCTCCACTTATTTGATTAAAGTTCTGTCCAGCTTGGAGCACATTTTGCACCCCATTTACATAATTTTTTCGCGTTTGGTCAAAACTTGGACCATTTCCAAAATTTTGTCCACTTCCTTGACCAAACCGTTGTCCAACATCATACCCCGATTGTTCCCTTACATAAGCCCCTTGGTTTCCTTGTCCATCGACATAAGTTGGTGTTGAAGTTCCCATCTGAAAGCTGACTTCTTGAACCTCCAAATTTTCTGGGTGCAAGTGAAAATTTTCCTCCGGCGGCGTTTGCGCAACAGATTCAAACTCTCCTAAATTTTCTAGTTTTATCTGCTCTACATTGATCCTTGACCCTTCCTGCTTTAGATGCCCTGGGGTATTAAAAGTGTCTGAAAAGTCGGGGTAACTTTGATGGAATTGAAAGTTTTCAGATGAGGATGTCATTTGACTTTTATAAATTTCCGGTTTTTTAGGTTTTCGAACTTCTTGAAAACTCACTGGAAATTTCGTGGGATCGACAGATTCTTTAGGGCTATAGTGGTATCGATTTCTTATCATATTTGAAAACCCGGGGGTAGAGTTTTCATTTTCGGATCTTGGCCTGCTGGTTGTTGTCTTTTCAAGTGGCGTCCATGGTGGGTACAATTGAGTGGGCGTCGTTCGCGCATCGTCATTCGTAAAGGGTTGGAATGAAGGTGACATTGCTGGAGGGCTCATGGTCGTCGAAATTGAAATTGAAGGGACAGCTTGAATTTGAAGCTCTCCACGTCGCGCATCATTATTCGAAGCTTCTCCGAAAGAGTCATCTGCTATTTTATCTTTTTCGTTATAGTCAACCTCCGGGTCACGACCCTGAAGGACATCTAAAGTCGCTTCGGCCAAAGCCGACAGAATCATTGTCGGACTTGTGTCCAAATCGGTAGAGTTTGAATTTTCTAAATTTTTCTTCAAAGATTTTGATTTTTCTTGCTGCTGAGGCCAAACAGTAACAGATACCAAAGGACGCGGAGTACTTGTTATGGGAGAAGCTATTTCAGAAGAGCCCAAAGATTTGGAGCCACGTGGACGAATGTGAATTTCTGGATCTTTGGTCAACAACAAACCCATTTTTTGCGCGAAATACGGTCGAATTACATTTGGTTGATGATGTTGATCTTCTAATGATCTATGCTTTATCTTGATTTTGATTCGTGACCCCGAACCTTGACCTTCTTCTTTGAAGGGAGACGCTGTACTCGTCGAAATTGAGACGCCGACGCCAATAGCTCCATTTTTTGACTTGATTCTAACTACGCGACCTTTACCCAAAGGATTTTTCAAGATCATGACCTTCTTTGGGCTCATTGCATGACCATACGAAGTAATTGACGGTTCGGCTACGGAATCGTCCAAGTATTGATGTAAATTATCCAAAGCTGCTAAACTGGACTTGTCCTTAACTTTGTAGTAAATGTCTGCAACATCTGTGGTACTAGGAACTGACCACGATTTATTGGACTTTGTATTTGTTTTCATCATCATCTTTTCTCCTAAATCAACCATTGTTGGAACTTTGTTGGCATATTCAAGGCTTGAAGTTATAGGGTATTTGAGCCCGAAATTACCTTTTGTTATTATTAAACCTTCCGCCAAAAGATTAGTTGTTGTTGTTGTTGCTTCTGTTGTTCCGTTTGCTGCCAGGAATTCAAAGTTATTTGCATAAATTGTACTATTTGGATTGGTTGGGGGCATAGTTGTAATTAGTGGAGAATTTGTAGATGATTCTGTAGACATTTTTTCTTGAAATTCTGCCATTGAATTCCCACTTGTTGTCGTTTCCGTTGTGGACGTGGAAATTAAATTATCGGCTATGTTCATTTGGGTCATTCGTGGATCAGAGTTGAAATTTTGACCCATATTGAAATTTTGACCTTGATTGTTTGGTGGACCTTGCATGAAATTTGGTGGACCATTAAAATTGTTTTGACCCATTGGAGGACCATTATTATTTGAATTGTTCTGCATAAAACTAGAGTTGAAAATTGGTGGCATTTCTGAAGGAGATGGAGGATAGTATAAATTTGGTGGTCCATTGTTGTTAGGATTTGGATTTGAATTCCAACCGTTTCCAAAATTTGGAGGTGGTCCAATATGATTATTTGGAGGGCCAAAATTTGGATTGTTATTATTTCCAAAATTTGGTAGTGGTGGTGGCCCATTGTTAGGACCATAGGGTGGGGGACTATTAACGTTAAAGTTAGGAGGTGCACCATTAAAATTGTTTGGAGGTCCATTGTTATCAAACTGAGGACCGTAGGGAGGAAATCCATTGCTTGGACCTGGACCTGGCCCTCCAAAATTCGGAGGTGGTCCGTTATTTGGGCTGTATGACGGAGGACCATTGTTTTGATTCGGAGGAGGTCCATTATTATTGAAATTCGGAGGCGGTCCATTGTTCTGTCCGTAAGGGGGAGGGCCGCTAAAATTTGGGGGATCATTAAAATTAGGGCCATTGTTTTGACCTGGGGGAGGTTCGTTAAAATTTGGCGGTGGTCCATTTGGTAAAGAACCAACATTATTGAAATCTGGAGGTGGTCCATTGTCATGACCCGGAGGAGGTGAAGGACCGAAATTCGGGGGCGGTCCATTTTGATCTGGAGGTGGATTGAAATTCGGTGGACCTCCTCCTGGTCCGTAGGGAGGAAGATTATTATCCGGCGGGGGAACAAAATTTGGAGGAGGACCATTAAAATTATTTGGTGGTGGGCCGTTATTATTCGGCCCATATGGAGGAGGACCATTATTGAAATTCGGAGGCGGTCCATTTAGATCATTCCCAAAATTTGGTGGTGGACCAAAATTTGGTCCTTGCGTCGGACCAAATCCCTGAGGTGGTCCATATTCACTCCCGATTGGAGGACCCTGTGGCATAAATGGCGGCGGTCCATCATTCCCAAAATCCTCCAAGTTGTGTGGTATAAACTCATGTCCCTCATGTCCTTCGTCCTGCGGTCCATGGTGATCATCCCCATGGTCGGTAATCGCCCTCACCCTCCAAGCTTCATTTATAAAATCAGCCCCTTTTTCCGCAATCATCAAAACAGCAGCTTCAACCGAAGCTCCAGGAATGCTCGGCATCACACTCGCGTCCACAATTCTCAAATGATTAACTCCAAGCACTTGCAATTCCGAGTCCACAACACCCTCTCGGCCCATTAGCTTATGTCCCATGGAACAACTTCCGACGACATCTCCAAGACTTAAACTAAAATGTCTGACATAACACTCCCAATATTCATCCGATCTAAAGGGATTGTGTTCGCAGCCCGGGAATTTTTTCGATGTCAGTCTCGCCCTCAAATGTTGGAAGCTAGTTGTGTTTTCCACTAGATAAAGGGATGTCTTTATTCCCTCTATCATGATTCCGAGATCGTGATCGTTTTCCAGATAATGGGGGTTTATTGAGAGGGGAGCATAAGGGTCTTTCTTTTCTAGGACGAGCTCACCTCGGGCGTAAGGCCGAGAAGGAGTTACTGCGATGAAAAACGAGTCCCGTCCTAAGGCGTGATCATAATATTTTTTAATGGGTTTTGGGTTAAGGTTGAATGCATGGGACAAGTCGGCCGCAAATGTTTTGTGCCCGCCGAGACCAGAAAGGAGAAGTTGAATGTCTGGCCAGTTCCATGAACCTTAAATTTACAAAACAAATGTCAAAAATTATTTTAAAAGTTTAATATTGACAGAATTTTTCTCTTCTGCCTGAAACTAATTTTCAAATCGTTTTCTTTTGAATATTTAAAAATTCTATCATTTTAAAAAGTCCTTTAAAGTTTGAAAATCTTACTTTGTAAAAAGTAAAAAGTAAAAAAAAAGAGTTTAATTTTAAAAGTTTTTGTTGAGTCGAGACTGTTTAAAATATGAAATATAATTTTTGACAATTCCTAAGTGAAAATTTCTTTAAATCATTCATACAATTCTACCTATTTTAAACTGGCGTAGAAGTTTCAAATCCTGTAATTTATCAATCGGTTTAAAAAAATGATTCGCTATATTTCGAGATTATGAGAACTTCAAAACAGCGTTTATAATGTCGAGTCTTCAAAGTTAATGAATCTATATTTATAAAAGCCTCCAGTTTTTCACAAAATTTTAATCTGGAGTCGTAGTTATTCAGTTGCAAGCTATCATTAAATTAGATTTTCTTTGCCCTCTTTATCTAGTGACTTTTGATGAGCAATTGTTTCGATAACACGAAATTAATTAAAATAAAATGGAATCCTTAAAATACTTACCGGCCCATTTATTCTTTTTTGACGAAATCATGGCTGCAGCTTGAAACAATGAAGAAGACAATGGACCATTTCCATCCGCTTTGTACTCATAAAACGTTTTTAGAGTAATGTCCCGATCGATTAAATAAGACCGTGGCGGATCGATAAAAAATGGACCTAAAAATGTGGCCAAATGGTCCTGTAAATTTCGCCCAACGGGTAAATCCGACACTAACGGAATTCCAAGATCCGCTAAATGTGCTTTGGGACCTGTATTTTTTTTTAAATTTGCAAAACGTAAAATTTCAAAATTTTTACGTCGTATAAAATGTAAATTTACCTATTCCGGAAAGCATCAGAAGTTTCGGCGTTTCGACGGTCCCACCCGACAGAATGACTTCTTTCGTGGCGTATGCGTATCGATGTCGACCGTGGCGATCATATTCCACACCATACGCTGTGGTATCATGACCTCGGATTAGGATCTGTCAATTATTTAGTGTTTTTATTGTGACATGTAATGAATTTTGAATCTAAATACTTGAATAACATACATATACATATTACGTACATATATCAAATAAGAAAATTGCCATAAAAGCAAAGTTAACATTTTCAGAGAGTTGAAACTTGAAACCTCTAATTTGATATTGAAGATATTTTTTTGATTGATTCTGATTTGATGTATATCCCATTAAATATTTTAGAGTATTCATTAATTAGATTAAACTTCAAATTTGATGAGGAGGTTGGACCCTAAAAAAGTTTTGCTTTAAAATTGGCCGGCTTAAAATTATATAGGTTTTTTGGTCTTATAGTTTCTTTATATCTGATTTTTTTAAATTCTAAACTTAATTGAATGCAGAACATTTATTTTTTAATAATGTTATGTATTACAGCTCAAAATTAATTAATACAACAATTTCGAAAAATTGTCTCTAAAATATTACTTTAAATCTAATTTTTCTTAAAGCAAAAATGTTACTCGCCACTACTCGCCAGTTTAAAAATTTTCAGTTTAAACAAGAAAATTCAATCTAAAATTTTTCAAGACATCATTTTTTCCAAATTTTACAACTTGATTCTAGTAAACACATAATTAATTTAAATGTGCAAGTTTAACTAATGCACAATTCCACTAATTGGGTCAGTAACCGCAAAAGTTGTTTTGAGTCATTTCTTTGTTTAGATTACTCTGCGATAAACACTACTCATACCAACTTCCTCTCATTGTTGTAAATTTCTCTTTCTATCGGTTTTTTGCAAACTTGCAATTGCACAAAATTCCCAGAATATATTACATATAATTTATGTATCATTAAGATGGTATTAATCAGAAGTTAAAAATTCGGAAATGATTAAATTAATTCTGACCACTGACCTTGTTAACATGCGAATACTTTCGAATGACGAGAGTCTCACGGTGAAGACAGGGCTCTAAAAATGCGGCATAAGATGTCCTCCGCTCCCCTCCGTCCAATGGGTAGTAAATTGTGTCGAATCCTGTGAAAAATTTAATGAATCAAATGGATGCAGTGTAAACTTTTGAGTATTTTTCTCTGAAAAATGAACACTTTTTAGCCTGACCCTCGGGCTTATGCAATCACTTTGTCTGTCGGCAATTTTATGTGCAACGATAACTCCCGACCGCGTTACCTGTGTGGCCCCAAATTTGGAATATAAGGGTTTAGGGCTAATCTTCAGAGCTGTATAGTTTTGGGGGGCAGTGGGGACAAGGGGTGGAATACTTCTGGGGAAGATTCGTCAATTTTATTTGGAAAAACTGATATCTGCACATGCGCGAAATTTAAATAAAGAGAGAATGGGTCGGGCTATATAAAGTTGCACTGGGAGTTTTTAATGAGGGTGTTGTTTCAAAAACGTTTTTCGTCATTTGGTCCAAATCGGTCCAATCAATGATATCGTACAGTTAAAATGTTCACATATTTAATTTTACGCTCATTGACATTAGAATCTAGAGTACGTATTTTATATTAATGCGTACTGACAAAAGGTGTTCAGTATGTCTAATTTACAAAATGTCAAAGGTAAAGCTCTGAATTAATAAAATTGGGGATGAATTATATAATATATAGGCAATATACCTTCGTCGTATCTTGCATTAAGATCCACGTGTTCGTAGCCCAATTCTTGACCTGCACGAATA